>JAOVYW010006587.1:0-11412 GCA_025775045.1 Hiodon tergisus
CAGTTAGTGACTGTGGCTGATCATCATCTATAACAGTTACATGACTCTGGCTGGTCATCATCTATAACAGTTAGTGACTGTGACTGATCATCATCATCTATAACAGTTAGTGATTGTGACTGGTCATCATCTATAACAGTTACATAACTCTGGCTGGTCATCATCTATAACCGTTAGTGACTGTGACTGGTCATCCTCTATAAAAGTTATCTATTCTATACCTCTATCTCACCAGACAGCTGATGCAGTTTCTTTCCTTTTCACTGTGAGTGATAGCTTTACTGTCACCTCTAGTTTTACTTCTTTGACTTGACATATCTTAGTATTTAATTTTACAGTATTAAAATTAAATAAGGAATAAATGCGTTGACTAAACATTTCCATCAGCTCTTTGTTTACTAGTTTGCTCAGCGGAATTGTGGTCTTGGATTTGTTAGCCATTTTGAGATCTATAAAAACTTGGTAGCATCAGTCCCCTCTTCCCTGGATATTACTCCTGTTTTTTGGACATTTCAATTCTTTAATTTAACTCCCAGTGCTGGCCAGCAGAGGATGGGCTCCCCCCACTAAGCCGGGTTCCTCTCAAGGTTTCTTCCTGCAAGCCTAGGGAGTTTTTCCTTGCCACTGTTGCCACTGGTATGCTTTTGGGGGGTCAGGCCTGGGACATACTGTATCTTTCTCTATGTAAAGCGTCTTTGTAACATAGCAACATGTGAAAAGCGCTGTATAAAAATAAAATTGATTGATTGATTGATCAGTAACTAAAGAAGGGAGGAGCACATTTTGACAGTAATTTTTTAACTTACCATCATATGCAATACAAAGAAAACCTTTGTGGCTAACTGAGGGAGTAATTTAAAAAAAAATTGTGTGTGTCTTGTGTTCCAACCATGGAACGTTAGGATTCAGAACCGAGTGGGTATTGTTTGGGGAAACCAACGACAGTGCATCATGGATCCATCTTTTGATTCTCTCCACAAAGAGATAGTCTGTCTTTTAAATGTTCCAATTTACGTTTGATCACTCTTGAGCACACATTATACATTTATATAGGTATATGTACAACATATATACAGGAGTTGTTATATGCTGAATTACAAACACAAGGCCTGGTTTGTTTATTCAGTCAGCCCTATTTTCCCTCATAAATTCTGTTGTGTTTAGCAGTGCATATGTTGCTATTTAATCCAAGGCCCATGTTCAAAAATTCTAATTCCATTACTTTGTCCAAATATTTCAATTAGCTTAAAGTTTTTATATGCTGTGCTTGGACCTCTTGTTTTCAGCAGGTCCAAACTGGAACTGCAGACTTGGAATTTCAAATTCAATTTCAACATCTTTCCCTGCTCATTTTTTCCAACGGATCTCATCAATTTATGATGGCACTTTGGAGATCTGTATTAGGTCACTAAGAGCATGTACAGAGTATTATTAATCTGTTGTCCCCTTCTTTGGAAACTCTCATACCATTCTTAGTCTTTTCCAAGCATTGTAGCAGATGAGTCTGTCGCGGTTTTTCTGCAACTACATCGCTATAAAGTGCTACAACAGGTTAAAACATATCAACGCAAATTATTCGGAAATAGCAGAAAGCAAGTGTGCATCTGCCTTTATTCATCTAACAGACCGGAGGTTCTTGTACTGGCAGAGTAGGAGATGCTTGAAGGTCTTTTTGAATGTGACATTGCAGAGAGCGTAACAGGCAGGGTTGATGGTGCTGTTGATGTAGCAAAGCCAGTATCCGATTGTCCAGACCGTGTTCGGGATGCAGCTGGAGCAGAAGGTATTAATGAGCACCATAACGTTGTAGGGCGTCCAGGTGACCACAAATGCCACAAGTATGGCCATGATGGTGCGTGTGACCTTCTTCTCCCGTGAGGGAGGAGTCTTCTTTTTTTTGGGTGGCTGCTTGGTCATCCTCACAATCTTCCTTGTCACCAGGTTTTGCTTCTCCACCTCAGGGACAATCTCCACAGTTGTGTTGGAGACAGCATAGCAGTCTCCTTTGGGTGAATCAGTCAGGATTTTGATGCAGGTAAGTTTCGAGCCCCCTGGTTTGGTCCTGTGTCTTGTGAGCTGGTCAACCTTGTAGGCTTTCTTGGGAAGCACCGTCTCTTCGTCCTTCTGGTTAGCAGGAATAACGGTAATCGATGTAGAGTCGTTTGAGCTCTCCTTCTCGTTCTCAATGCAGTTCTCTGTTCCTTCATCTTCCACATCTGCACTGCCCACCCCACTTAGTCTGGACAAGTCTTTGCCATTCTGGAGCTTGCTGTCATACTGGCTGGACCCATAATCTTTGCTAGGGATCTGGGTCCGGTCTGTATTCTCTACTATCTGGTTGTTGTTGTTGGGCTTTGCAATGTGACCCTGAACCTGGCTGGGGGACAGCACCTCTTGCTGGGCCCCAGAGGGCTTGTGGTTGTGCTTCTTCACACGGCTCTTGCTGGCCACAGAGATCTGCCAGTACAGGACTGTCATGATGATAACGGGTAGGTAGAATGCCGCGATGGCCGTGCCAAAGGTGACAGCGGCGTTGGAGAAGAACTGTATATAGCACTGCTTCTCAGGCACAGTCCTCCTGCCAACGATGAATTGCCAGAACAGAATGGCTGGAGCCCAAAGAACAAAGGACAGAACCCAGGCAGCCGCGATCATCATGCCGGCCATCTTAGTTGTCCTTTTGACTGGGTAACTGAGCGGCTTGGTGACACAGAAATATCTGTCAAAACTGATGATGAGGAGATTCATAACAGAGGCGTTACTAACCACGTAGTCCAGGGCCAACCACAGGTCACATACCACTGGCCCCAGGGGCCAGTAGCCCATCACAATGTAGACTGTGTATAGGTTCATGGAGCACAGTCCGATAATCAGGTCTGCACATGCCAGGCTAAAGAGGAAATAGTTGTTGATTGTCTGCAAGTTCCTGTTGACTTTTATAGAAAGCATGACTAGAATGTTACCAATCGCAGTAACCAGACTTAGAGATACTGCCACCAGGACAATGAACACCACCTCCACTGTCTTGTATGGGCTTTCTAATGGCAGATGTTCTGTGTAATTACTCCCAGAGTCACTGAGGTATGTGAAGTTGAGCATCTCCATTTCACACGGTCTTGGTTGATTTTCTACGTTCAGCTGGTACCATGGTTTAAACCCTACTCAACCTGTGGGGAAAAAAATATAGATAATTATGCACTTTTCCGGAAATCACAATCAATTTGCCTTAAATCAATATTTACTACATTTAGCATGACTCTCTGCTCAAACAATATCTGGAAAAAAACAAAAAACAAATCTTCTGTATCTGCCAGCAGAGTATTACTATCATAATTCAAACAGGTGTGTCACAGAGTTTTTCACATCTGGTTGCCATGACAGAAGCACCAGGCACTTCCCTGCTCATGGCCTTCATTAACTATGCACAGTTCCTCACACTGGGGAGATACTACCATGTTCTAAATCAGAGCTGCTTTCACTTAGAAAACCCCAGAGCAAGGGAAATATAGATATTGCTTGGTTCTGTGGATACAATTCAATCCTTTGTTGGTGTGCTACATGTTCCTGTCAATCTTTCATCATAGCAACCAAATTAAACTCAAATGATCCACCCACTTCATCTAGCCAATCTCTGGCTAGGTGCATGTCACACCTTCACAGGAATAGGATCGTAATAACTTGCACGTAAGGATCCCATCGATAAGAAGAATGTAAAACAAAAGTACGTAACTGCTTTGAAAAAGTTTCCAAACAAGCAGGAGGCTGCTGTCAAATTAAATAGAGTCCGTTTTCCTGTAGAGGCCAAAAAAACTACAAATCTAGTATTTAACGTTGAAAAAATAATAATTTTAGAAGGCGTTGAACTAGGCTATTTCTTCAGTGGTGTATACCTCTCCTCTACTTTAGAGTTTCGGTGCAGTACAGTGGTACCTGCCGGTGACGTCTTTGATTCCCGACCAGGCGCTTCTGCGCCTCCACTTTTCCCCCCACCATCCTGTCCTTTGTCATTTCTGTCCCGGCCCGACGGTGATCCACTCCACCTGCTTTCAGCCGTTAGCGATTTACTCTACCAGAAACGGCTACGCAATTTCTCATTTGGCCACAGCTTGGATTTGGAAGAACAAAAAAGAAAAGAAAAAATCTGTTAATCTGCCATCTGTTAATATGTGCAATACAAGGGTTTGTGTTGAAAAAACATGCTTTCAAACACCAGTTTCACATCAGAATAATTATAGCAATGAAACAAAATTGACAGCAAATTAATACTTTGAAAAGGAAACCATTTACCTCTTTAGTGTGAATTTAAATACATTTTGGGACAGAGACTGGAAAAGGATCAAGCAAACGAAAACTCCACAAAAAACTTTTTCTGTACCCCGTTTTGGTAACATTTTAATGAAGGGCGTTGTATCTTTCCAAAAGGGAGGGATGCTGTGAGAATCAGGTTCGATTTTTGGCCAAGCAGCTGGCTGTATTTTGTTCCTGAGAGCCAAGAAAACAAACACTGCTAATCACTGCGGAACTTTGTTCAACGGCGGAGAGATTTAACCATCCTTTGGCAATAGGGCTCTATCACAGAGAGGCTCCAGGGTTTCGGCTACACTGGGTGTAATCCACAACACCTGGAGCCCTAATGTATCTTCTGTTTGTCTCAATGAAATGTCGGAGAGGAAAAAACAGCCGCTATGCGAGACCAGGAAGAATGTGGACAAAAAGTAGATGAGACAGTACGATGAAGTTGTATGATTCATGACACAATTCAATTCCAACACAAAAACTGACAAATCACAAAAGTGATGTGATAGCGACTTCCCTGTCAATGCTTACGTTGCAGGTATTTGTTGCCTGGTTAATACATGGACCCCAAAAAAAATACCCACATTTTTATCAGTGACAGTATTTGTTCCTGGAAAACGGTGCCTAGGTAAACTGACTTGCTAACATAACTGACATTTCTGGGAGATTAGGTTTACCACTTCCAAAATAATTTCTGGCACACACCACTGTGTTAATGTCCCTGTGTCCTGTGCATTGTCTGTGTGTCCTGTGCACTGTTTGTGTGTCCTGTGCATTGTCTGTGTATCCTGTGCACTGTTTGCGTATGTGTCATCTGTTTGTTTCCCTGTCCACTGTGTATATGGCAATCACTGTTCATCTCCCTCCACTGTGTCTGTATCCGCTGTCTCTCTGTGCCCAACATGACAACATGCCTACATTTTTCTTCTTAATTTGAATAAAAGAACTGGGGTTTACACTCCCTGATCATAAAAAAATAAAAATAAATTTTTTTTAGTGCAAAATGCTTTTGAAAATGCCTTTTGAAACTGCAACACCATTGACACCCCTGTTTCTCACCCCTTCCATCTCAACCTGGATAACCCACCACTGCCTTGAAAAAGCTGAACTGAGCCACATACTGGCCTCATCCCTCTGACACTTTTAAAAACAGTGTCTCACAAACCCTTGACCGTTTTTTACATTTGTTGCTTTAAAGCTTTTATTCATGACACTGTACACGGGGGACGCATGTTGGGACTGAAGGAAACGCGGATGGAGCAAAGTGAAGGCAAACCCGATGGCAGACTGATCCTCAGGATCTCAAAATGTACTTTCCCCATCGGGTAGTAACCGAATGCACGTTGCCGAGGAAACAACCTAGAGGCCTAAGAGTTACGAAGTGACGAACGTCCTCCAGTGGCCCGGTCACAGCGCTTGCTTAAATTCTATTCAGAATTAACAGCAAGGTTTGAAAAATGTGGTCCGCAAGCAACACCCCGTCCAACCTGAGACACCTTGAGAAAGCGGAAATTAAGAACTGGTACTTTCAGCTCACACGGAACCCTAGGCTGGACTGGTTTTCAAGCGTTCCAAGTGTGCTTGTGTGGACAATCACAGCTCACTGCAGTTTTAAACTAGCCAGAGGATTAGCATCAGCATAGCCCACAGATTGTCACAGCATTGCATTTGCTTAAATTAAGTACTGAAAAACAGAGCTGATCTAAATGCAATGTTCAATAAATGTGCTTCTTTTTAGTCACATCGTGCCTGTATGTGTGAGGCCCCAGCTGTCTGCACACATTCCTGCTCATTGATAAAAATATACATTATTTATCTCATTTTATCTCATGGAAGGCTGAAACTAATTATAGACAAAGCTGCAGTCTGCCCCCAGTGGTGTAAAATAACTTCAGATTGCATCTGGAGTGGAACGCGCTGGAGTGGAAATCACTGGGGCGGAACACACTGGAGTGGAATGTTTCGTATTAGCATCCCATATCACATATCAGGCTTGTATTGTTGAAACCTTGATGAAGTTTTTGTCCTGAGTTTCAGCTATGAAAATTCATTGATATATTTATTCTCCTGTGTATTCATGTTTTGGCATGAAACAATTATGATTAGCATTTTGATAGACAAAACAATTTTTTTTTTATTCATGCGGACATTTATCCCTGCAAGTAAGTTGGCAGACAGGGCAGACAAAAAGAGGTTGTCTGTTGCTTCACCATTTAAGTCAATAGCTTCCAGCTCAGTATCGTCTCCTTTCATGGGCAATTGGGAATGCAGGACACGGTTTACACTAAAAACCTGCAGAGTGGGAGAGAGAAACAGAAAATCCTGGAGCATGGAGAGAACGCCTGTATTTATAATCCGCCACACGCTCGCCCACTCCTCACGGTGGAAAGAACCCAGCCAATCTCCAGCTCTGTGCACCTCACTTGAGACAACTGCATATTAGCTTTCCTCACGGTGTTAAAACAAGAAATGACCACGCTGTTGGCCGAACACCATGACAAGGAGGAATATTTGGCCAGGGACAGTGTATGGTAGAGCATTTTTAAAGCTTGAGATAATTAATAGCAGGCCATTCAGCCTGCCAAAACACCCTCATTTCAATATTTACACTTTGAGGAAAAGTTTTGATCTCATAAATATGAGCCACTGTTCTTATTCCACTGTTTATATAGCCAGTGTGCTCTGAGGGGTTGTATAATCCACACTTCCACTGTTTATGTAGCCAGTGTGCTCTGAGGGGTTATAGAATCCACACTTCCACTGTTTATGTAGCCAGTGTGTCCTGAGGGGTTATAAAATCCACACTTCCACTGTTTATGTAGCCAGTGTGCTCTGAGGGGTTATAGAATCCACACTTTCACTGTTTATGTAGCCAGTGTGTCCTGAGGGGTTATAGAATCCACACTTCCACTGTTTATGTAGCCAGTGTGTCCTGAGGGGTTATAAAATCCACACTTCCACTGTTTATGTAGCCAGTGTGCTCTGAGGGGTTATAGAATCCACACTTTCACTGTTTGTGTAGCCAGTGTGCTCTGAGGGGTTATATAATCCATACTTCCACTGTTTATGTAGACAGTGTGCTCTCAGGGGTTATAGAATCCACACCCAACTACCAAATCACAAAAAAAAAAACCCAAAAGGAATCTTCTCAATATTTATAAAGTATTGTTTGTCAGTATGTGCATGTGTTGTTTCTCCAGCATATTACCTTTGAAGCTACAGACCCAAATACTAGCGTTAATTAACTCTTCTGATTTCTCTTTTTAACCTATTTATTTATGCCGTCCCTCAGTTAACTCTATAAATACACATTTAATTAAATGACACACCACTTTATAATAAAATACATTATAATATAAAAACAAAATAGATAATAAGATATGGTCAGTTCGCACTGATTTGGTTCATGACATGGGACATTCCATCCCCATGTGTAACGTACAGGTACAGACAGGCAGACAAGCACTGCTGCCAGGGGCAGTGTGGGTGCACATCTTGTGATCTGATTGGCCATACCATGAGCCCACCAAAGTTTCATTGGCTCTTAGTGATGTCAATCATTGTTCGCTTCGAATAGTCACTTTGGGTGGTCCCCCCAATTTAACTGTTGTCCCCCCCACTTGAAAATAGTGATCCGCCCCTGACTGCACCTGGGTCATTACATGGTTATGCAGCGGCATTAATTCGCGCAAAATCGTCCCTTCACAAGCTTCAAAGAGAACAATTTAAAACAGAACAGTGTATCGGAACTCACAACTTCTCCGGACTGAAGCTTTCGGACGCTTGCGATACAAGTCTAACTTCCCGGTCGCTGCAGTTCATCTCCCTCACTGGAAGTGCGCTCCTTCTCAAACACCATCCAGCTGCTTCTCAATTGCGTTATCTTACTCTTTGGTTGCTATTACATTCGTTTTAAGCCTGTTGTAGCAATGCTTACGTAGAATGATCTATAGTATATGTTGCCTGAACAATGCCGTATGTAATTAAACTGAAAGAAAACAACTCGACATGAATGCGTAAGTAAATCAACAGCTCCGAGCTACATAAAATTTTAAAAAGAACAGTTTAGTGCGTGAATTTGCACAAAACAAAGGTACAAAAGACAGAAAACTTCGGAAATTTAATTTAACAAGTGCCTACTACAGTTTACATGATTTTTCTAAATTCAGAAATTTTTCTTTTTATCCCTCAAATACCTCACTTTTTTTTACTGCTTTCACTTTTTCCTCCTAATCCAGACTGAGCTATAATTATTGTCTCACCAGGATTTTTATTTAGCGCGCCCCCTTATTAGCCATGTGGATGCTCCTCCTCCCCCGGAATAATCTAACCTAGGTCCTAAATATAGCCTATAAGGAATTTCTATATGTACTTTGGCAGTTTTCCACACTGGGCTACACATAGATCTGCGGATCTGTGAAGAAAGCAAGGGCATCCAGCTGTTGTAAACCATCAGGCTGTTTGTTGACCTTAGACTTCGATCTCTGTTTTGGATATATCCCTATGCCCTAACACAGGTGATAGGCACTATCCGGTTGAGGCATGGCCAACTGATGTTTCAGTTTTCATGCCACAAATGCAACTGTTAAAACCACTGACCTAAACTAGTAATCAGTGTGGTAAGGGCGAGGTTACAGACTAGCCAATCAGACCAGCTGATGTTTTCCCCTTTAATAAGAAGCATAGAATTTGTGACATGACGAATTGCTATTTCTGATATGCCGGATAAAGCATTTCAGTTGTAGGCTACTGAAGTGGGCAAAATACAGTTCAAAACAAAGCGAAGAGATCTGCTGGCTGCAGAATCAGGATAGAATCCCACATTTGTAGGAAATAGACAGGCTGTTGGATTCAGAATCACAGCCACTACTTGTCTCCATGTCCAGTGCCTCTCCTATCACAGAATGAGGGTATCCCTAGTGGGCAGGACCTGCCATTGACCACCGTAAACAGAGATTGAAAAACAGGGCTTTGAATCTTATTGTCGCTGCCATGCAGAGGAGGAAGGAAACTCCAGTTAAATGTGATTATCGGGGTAGAAAATTGCATTTAACTTCTAACTGACACGCCTGACAATTAATCATCCTTTGATTACTGCAACACAAACATGAAATTGTGGAATTGATGTGTACTGGAGATACAGTACAAAAACAGGGTTCTGAGAGCATTTATTGCTGAAGGTAACTTATTAACCAACAGCTATGAATATTTACAAGAAGGGTCCCTATTTAATTTCTATTTTTTATTTTGGATGTTTATGAATGATCCAAAGCAATTCCCTGTGCTAACGTAGTAGGCGGCTCCACTTATCACACCTAAATAGCTCGGAGAAGATTGTACACACAAGGAGGTTTACTGCCCTGGGTATAACCCACCTTCACAAACTGCTGGCCCTAAACAATTATCACAGGAAGGTCCACCGGCCCAGGTTCCGCTTGGTATCTTTATGAGTAGAGACACTCAGATCAGTTATATGGCTGGACACTCACCCTGCACTACAGATGTAAATGTCTATTCAATAAGCTGACCCATCTCGGGTTCTCCTAGGACTCCTCCTTTTGACCTCTTTTGGACCCCTTTCTGCACATGCAGATGCAAGCCTGTCAACCGTTACTTCTTCCATCAGCCACATTAAATCTCTGAAGACCTCGCTCTGAGGGTGAAGATCATCTTTTTTACCCAGCCAGTGCTATATTATTATTATTATTACGTATTATAAACACGCTGTACCATCCTATGAAATACAGATTTATAATACCATTTCTCTCGGAGAGACGACTAACAAAATTAAGTTTTTTAAGGGTTATATAAGAGTAGAACTGATGCTGAACAAATTGAACCCGGTGCAGAATGTTATCGTTTTTAAAGGCTCTGTAAAACAGGATCCTGTCAGTGCCATTTATGGTACAACATCTCTTCTCCACACCTTCCAACGGAAATCATATGAGTCATGGGCGCATGACAGGATTCGGCCGCTGAATTTGCCCGTTGCCCGTTGAACTCCATTTGCACTGGTGGGACGTAGAAATTCAAAAGTGCAGGTGTGCATGCGGACGGCTGCAAAGTGTCTTCGCTCTTGTACCTTGCTGATATACTCTGAATGAAATCATGCATTGCACCAAGCCACTCAGGTACGCATACGCCGAGGGAGAAAGACAGACATGCTGTAATAAAAAAAGGCATTTGAATTGGCAGGAATAATCAAGGATAATTTCTTTTGCTACCATCCAAATCCAAACATTCACCGTCGCGCCTTAACAAAAAGTCAGATTGTAATAAAATGCATATTGCAAGTAAAACCCATACGTAGAATCGTGGCCATGGTATTTTCACAGCTCAGAAATTAATTGTTTAGCAGAGAAAATACATTAACAAAATCATTCTGGACTTCTGAATGACTAGAAAAAGTATTCAGTTTTCTGGTGTGATGTTAAACGGAAGGATACAGAAAGCCATTTTAATATCCCATATCTGCTATTTTAATACCCCAAATGTCCTTGTGAGGCACAGTCATTTTGGCCAATTTTATGTATACATCCAATGTTTTCTATGTGATGACTCAAGAATTCAACAGATTTTTAAAATACTAGTGGCCAAATGAAAGCAAATAAATACAGACAAATTATACATTTTGTTTAATATGTAATGTAGTTGTGTCAAGAAAACCAACCATGGCCTCCCTAGTCAGCTCAGACTTAGCTGTCCGTATTAGCGAGTGTTATGCAGTTTGAATCCAGATCATTTCATTAACTTATTGTGACTGGAGGAGCACGGCAGTGATGCACATCTGGCTGAGCAGCTTAACAGGCACCTGAAGGCTGGCTGTACTATTGAGAGGGAGGTGCCTCTCTTGAAATCGGTGCTGAACCTCCTGTGCAAGCAGTGTAGCCTGGAGTCTGGGTGGCTTGAAGGAAGCTAAGATTGGATGGGGCTAATTGTACTTCCTCAAGCCCCCTGTGTGGTGGCAGGAGTCATGGCAACAAGCCGAGATACATTAGCACAATTTCCAATTCCAAAAAAAAACAATTATATGCAACAAAAACTGTAACATTCACACACACCCACACACACACACACACACACACACACACACACACACACACACACACCCACCCA
>JAOVYW010006588.1:0-11412 GCA_025775045.1 Hiodon tergisus
CATCAGCACCGGCTGAGGATCAGGCTAATTACAAACAGTATTTAACGACCTGTGATCCCTCAGTAGGTGCTGGAGTTCGTAGAGGAGCCGGGCGAGAAAACGATGGGGAAAAGCGGCACGCGAAAAGGCGGAAGAACGAGTTGACGCAGCGAAGTGAATGCCGACATTTCGTCTCGGAATAAGTTTAATCATAGCGGTATTTTGTTAGTTTGTTATTTTGGTTTGTTATTTTAGTTTATTTTGTTTGGGGTGAACCCGTGAGGGGAAGCCCTTAAGAGTGATTATTGTTTATTTTCTGTTTGCTTAAATAAAGCCGGCAAAAAGCCGGAGAACCCGGAAGTGTCTATACCGATTATTCCCGAACCAAGCACGTCGGCGTGCTACAGTAGCCCTACTAAATGTTAATTTGTGGGGTTTGAAATAACATTAATTCTCCAAGTTACTGTAATGTTGTAAAAATAAACATTTTATTACAACCTGTTACCACTTTTAAAAAGCCTTGGAATCTAGAAGCATTGGTTTCACTCTTATTTGATGTACATAGTGTACACTGCTTAAATTATCCTGTATGTATTGTTTTGTTGTAGTTTTGCCTACACATTTTCCAGTAGAAGCTAACTGAGACCAAGCTATGTCTCATGTGGTATAATGGAAAATATATTTTTTCTTGCAAATTTTTGTTATAGTGGCTGAACAAGGAGGGGAGGAAGAAAGGGAATTGGAGCAAAAACTAACAAAGAAGGCAGCAAGGGAAAAAGAACTACCATCTAAAAAGAGAGGAGGGAACACCAACAAACAAACAAAACAAAGTGAGAAAGACAGAACGGGTAGGTGAGAATGAAAAGTCATCAAACATATTACGTCTTATGTCTTTACCAAGTAAGCTTCTTAGGTGGCCATACTTTTACTGTTTAAAAGTACAAAAATCATGTTTTCTTAAAAGTAATAAACATATGTTAACCAATTAATCAAGACTTATTGGTTATTTTATGGATTTATCTCCATCTGAAAGAACCTCTAATATGTAATATATCTAATTTTAGCATTAAACAAAGAGGTATTCCAGTGCAAGCGCATGACAAAGTAGAAAAACATTTAATTAGGGTTTTTTGAAGTTATTTGGTATTTCAGAATAAGACCCTATGGCATCATCCTTCTTTTCAGGTGTTCAAATTGATTCTGTGATACCATTTGAAAATTCAGAAGATTCAAAACCGGACAACAAGGATGAGGATTTTGACTCGAAACCACAATCTCCAAAAAAGTTTCAACCAGCTACATGTAAAAAATTATATCATAATGTATTTTACAAAAATGTATCAATTAAGAAAATGATCTGGATTTATTGAACATTTTGTGTGATATTTAATTTTCACATCATTAGAAATTAATTGCCCACAAGCATATAAGATTGTTTTGGAATATCATTTGTATTGTTTGATTTTGAATAACTAATTAACTAACCCTAACTAAAGTAAATGTTATACGTTTTTCCACAGTAAGGTGTCAAATGAGTGATAGCGAAGATCATGAAGAGGAGGAAGAAAACGTGGTTGAAGAGAAAAACTTGAAAAGAAAGACAAAAAAGTCAGAACGAAAGAGTATTGCCACTTTCAACACCAATCATCGACATTCATCCTTAGACAGAAACTTCACTGGAAGGGTATTTACCCAAAATACTGAGTATTCCAAACAATGGTTATCTGCATGTTTATAACTTTCTAAGGTTTTTTGGGGGGGTCTCTAAGACAGCTACACTTTACAAAATCTTACTTCCTCTCTTAGTCGTCTTGCATGTCTGCAGAAGACTTGGACCAATTTGCTATGCGGCCAGCTCCTAGAGATTCCACAATTCAATGCAGGATTACCCGGGACAGAAGAGGCATGGAGAAAGGGATGTACCCAACATATTATCTTCATCTTGAGAAGGAGGATGGGAAAAGGGTAAGTAAGCAGATTAACGGGTAAAAAACAGACAGGCAGATTTTATGTAAAATATGATGATTTTAAATAGGAAAAAAAGATATACCCCACAAAAGGGTAGATAATCAAGGTATCTGAGTTTAGAAAGACAGGTGTTGCTAACAATGTGTTTTATGGGAAAGCTTACACAAATTCCATTCTTAGAGAGGTCTATATTTTAGAAAGGCCACAGAAGACTTTAATTTCCATGATGTGCCTATTTTGGGTTAATTTGGCTCCCTCCATTCCCTTCTATCTTTTTTTTTTTTTTGCCGCACACCAATAGGTATTTCTGATGGCAGGCCGAAAAAGGAAAAGGTGCAAAACTTCATACTATCTAATCTCCATTGACCCAACAGATCTTTCCAGGGAAACAGAAAGTTATATAGGCAAATTACGGTCAGTCTGTCAAATATTTCTCTATATTGTTTGATGCTGAACTGCAATTTCATAATGTTCCATATACCTATGAAAGTCTATGAATAGAATTAAATAATTTAATTGAAAATGCAAATGGACAAATGATAAATTGATATTTGCAATTCCATACTTTTTTTCCCCAAATTGGCAGGAATTATGCATACTTAATCATGAAAACGACAATGCAGTTATTTTTCAAAATTTGAATAATGTTGATTTAGCATTTTTAATTGAATTATTTAACTCCTAGACCTCTAGATATAACTTTACTGTAGTCAGCGTATTAACTATAAAATCCATTTGCCATAATATCTCTCTATGAACAGAATGTTGCCTTAATTTTTTTTTATGATTTGCATCATTTTAATTCAGTTCCAATGTGTTGGGAACCAAATTTACTGTGTTTGATGGTGGGGAGAAACCAGGAAAAAAGCCTTTCATCAAGGAGACAGAGTTACTTCGCCAGGAACTTGCATCTATTTGCTATGTAAGTTATAATTCAAACATATGTATTTTTAACAAAATTCTATAATCATTTATTTCTTGTTGATAAAAGAAAAATGACCAGAGCTGTGAAAAAATAAGACCAGAATGCGTGGGTGAAAGTGTCAAAACTTACTGCTCACAGAAGACTTCGGCAGCAGAAAGTTCAGATTAGAATTTGCTAAAAAGCACAGAGATGAGCAGTACAGTTTTGGAACAGAGTTGTAAGGAAAGATGAGACAATGATGGGAAGGCAGAAATGTAGAGAAAAAAGGAACTGCAGACAATCCAAAGCATACCACCTTATCTGTGAAGCATGGTGTCGGACCAATTCATATCATCAGACTAATTCTCCTTTTTGTATCTGTCAACCAGTTTTCAAACCGAAAAACTGCAGACCCTCACCTTCAAATTAAAAGTAAAAAAAACCCTTACATTTTCATGTAATTTTTTTATGTATGTCTAATAGTAGGCATACATAGAAACATGGTTACACATTGATTTGATAGAATTGTTTATGTGTCTGTTATATGCGTAACAATTTGGTTTGAAATAAATACACTTTGCAGTACTGAAAAAAATCTCGCAAATCCCCTCTTCCTCTCCAGGAAATTATAAAGGAAGGTGCTGGTTGGCCACAGTCACCATAAACATAAACAATTACTTTCAGAACCTTGTTGCTTTCCTTGAATTCAATAATAGCTTTGTTTTGTATTTTAATTGCTTATTGGTGTGTCTCAGTGCCAGTTTTGATGGGTACCAACTCACTCTTTGCAATAAAGGTACCATTACCTTACATACCCATGATGACAGACTTTATCCCCTTGAATGTTTAAGTTTGTATTTACAATATGGGGGGGATTGTGGTAAACATTTTGTTTTCGTTATGCAGCATTATATTGACCCATCTCCAAACCATGTGTTTGTCAATCAATCATTTTTATTTGTTATGGCACATTTTTGCGAATTGCACAGAATTTGTCACAAAGCACTTAACAGGTTGCATTTCCAAGAGGGAATAAAAAAACCAGAAAAACCAGTGCAGCTTTCCTTTGTAAAGAGCTTGTCTGTATTCGAGGCTGCGTTTTACAGTCAAGGCATCTGTCAAATGACCTACTAGACTACAGTCTCAACATGACTAGAATAAACTGATGAAATGGTAGTTTGATTGCATTATTTACATATTCACGCAATTATGATACATCCGTCATTTTTAGTACTACAACATATATTTTTCCTTTTTTAATCTTATTTTCATGTAGGCTATTGCGCCATGTCCAACTTGACTTTTACAGATCCCCTGCCTCCACAGACCTCAGGCTTTGAATTGGTATAGAGTATACAGTCATTTTTATTGCCAATAGTTCCATCTTTATTAGGTGTTGGGGCATGTTGGCAGCTTCTCTCACAGGGCACTATTTCATGTTGGTACAGTGGCGCTTAATCAGTCCAGTTTCATATAGTTATTAGTTATTAGTCAGTCTCATTTAAATTACTTTACCAATAACAATTGTATTCGCTCACATTACGGGTAAATTTAGGTTGAAGGCCTTGAAATAGGGTTAAGTCCATATTTAAATTAAATCATCATATTCTCGTAAAGAAGTATCCACACGAACAGATCGAAATTTGCATGTCTAACAGCTTACTATGTAAACTATAATAGAGTAAAATTTTATAAATGAAGTGTTATAAAATTAAAAGGAAAAGGAAGCTAGCGGGATGTATGTACTTTAAAACAAAACGGTTTTTAAAAAGAAACTAAAAAATGTATTAATTAGAACATTCCACAATTTGAACACAGTTCTAAACACTCTGAAAGGTTTTTTCTTCTGTGGTAGATCGTAGTTCAGACCCCAGGAATACGCATTCACATCTAGAAACCTTTTGGTTTGGGCCTTCTAATAACGCTGTTATAAATAGCTGTTAGCAGAACGATGGTTTTATGAATAGTTCTCCGTAGGATGGGGTAAAAGCCTAAACGAGACGGAATGGTACTTTAATGAATTCAATTGCATTAAAAAAACACCATAGGAAGTTTCACACTCGTGAGGAAAATATTTTACCAATCAGAACAGATTAATAACGTGCTGTCATTAAACCATTCCAGTCCAGAAACTTATTTTTGTCACCAAAAAGCTCCCGGAACACTGGGTTCTGAAGCTGCAAAGACAACGAAAATTATACGCACTATGCAACTAAGGAGCTTTTTGGTGATAAATGGGTGTGACTGGGTGCTGGAATACCGGCAAAGGGGTGGAAACTGATGTCAGTCCCTGGTGCTGAAAAGAGGGAAATGTAATTTGTTTGGGCTGAGGTTTATTTTGCTTCAAATGGCTACATGGAGGCAATATGTACTTTAGTGATTCACATGCACACAAGATAGCAACTAAAGATTTAATTAACAATCAAATTGACCTGAATAATCCCTTAATTGGTGCAGAACCATTAATTTTGCTGCATGAGAAAAAAAGAAAGAAAAAACTCCATGCCAACGTTAATGTCTGACATAATATTCTTGCAGAATCTATGTAACCTGGGCGAAGAACTGGATAGGGCCATCTCCATTTAAAATGAAGAGTGGCAAATTGCCCAATTTATTCAGTAACAAATGACACACACCTTTAAACCCCGGCATCAGCAAATTAGCAAAAAAACATATTCAACTAACAAACTATAATCTAATGTGAAGAGAGGGCAGCGGGGTGTACTTTTCTAGGTAAGAAAGAGGTAAATTTGAACTAAAAGCAATGTAGAACAAAAAGCAATGTAAATTGGAATAGATTGATGAACACTGACTTTGTCTTGGGTTTTGGTTATTTCTGCTCTTGATTTTGTATTGTCTTGTATTTAGTCTGTATTAAAAAATGTCTCTCTCTTGTCTCTCCCTTTTGTTGTTAGGATAAGAATGTACTCGGATTTAAGGGCCCAAGGAAGATGAATGTTATTATTCCTGGCATGAGGGCAAATGATGAAAGAGTTTGCATTCGCCCCAAAAATGTGAGTCACTATAAATGAAAATATAGTCTACATTAAGAAGGTGTTTACTTTATTCTATAACATAAAATAGCAAGTTTTAGTCTTAGTTTTTAGATTATATTTTTATTCACCTGTGGCCATGTACTCTGTGAAGTATAAATTGCAAAACTAATGTGTGAGAAAAAACGGTTCCATGTCAGTCTTCCTAATCTCCATTTATTTCAGGAACTTGAATCTTTGCTCAGTCGTTATGAGAATGGCAATACTGATAACCTGGTCTGTCTGATAAACAAGTCCCCCAGCTGGAATGAGCAGACACAGTCCTATGTACTCAACTTCCACGGCCGAGTCACTCAAGCCTCCGTCAAAAACTTTCAGATCATTCATCCTGACAATGGTGAGAGGGGAACTAGGGAGGGATATAGGATATATTAGAGAAGAAATTCATCGAAGGAAAAACAATACATTGACACACATACTCTGAAACTTGTAAAATATGTTTTTCCCCCAGATGTTATTTTAGTTATACTACCTTTAATATCTGAGAATTAATGTCTACTTATTTCTAATTATTTTTTGTGACTGATTATCTACATTGTATTGTCCCTTCTCTGTCTTCAACCCCTCCCTACACATTTTATGTCTTTCTCTGTCTTTCTACCCATGTCAATCTCCTTCCATTTCCTTTCTCAGTAGACTATATTGTAATGCAGTTTGGTCGAGTGGCCGAGGACGTGTTCTCCATGGATTACAGTTTTCCACTGTGTGCCCTACAGGCATTTGCTATTACGCTTTCTTCCTTTGATGGGAAACTAGCATGTGAGTGAGAGAGGTAGCATGATTGAGTAGTCAGGTGCTCTTGTGGTTATTTACGTATGACTTGCTTTCAGCTGTGCAACTTGCAATTTTGGTAGGTTGTAAATTACAAAAATACACATTTTTACAACAATTCAATTTGTTACTAAATTCAATAATGTTAGTAATATTTTTTACTGTGATTTTTAACAACACACAATACACACTTTTTTAAATAACAAAATGTATACATTCCCATGAGCAAGTATCTAGCACAATACATAAATTTTACATTTATTGCAGTTAAAATCTAATTCTGGTTAGGTGCTTACCGGTGTTTGAATGAAAATGAAATGAATGAATGAAAGTTTATTAATGTCCTCTGTATTATTAGGACTTTAGAATCATTATAATAGAATGTTGGTTAGACCCAAGTAGTAGTCTCTACTTTGATTCTAGTTTTTCTGAATCAGTTGGTACTGACCATGTTAGCAGTTGCTTTATACAATTAATACCAACTAGGAAATGTAATGGATTTAATATGTTAATTTTACAATGTGTAATTAATTGATTATATAATTATTATACATACGATGTAATTTAGAAAGTGCAATAAACATTACTCTGCTATAAAATGCATCTACAGTCCAGGAGTTGAATATGATTTGTTTTAGTAGTAATTTTTGTGTGTGTATATATTTATTTATTTATTTTTGTTTTTGTAACATCTAAGATGGCTGCTATAGACAGGTAGATATGTACTGTGCCTTGGAAAAGTACTCAGATCCCTGACCAATTCTCTCCTTTACTGAGTTACTAATGGTACAATAAAATTTCATTCTGTATGATATTTTATTTTAAAACACTGAAACTCAAAATCAAGTTATATATGGTGACATTTGTTTGGGAAAATTTTAGGAAATATTTGTATGACAGTTAAAAAACAGGAATATGTTGCTTATATAAACAATCAACCCCTGTGGTGGGGAAGCTCACTGTTTACACAGCTGAAAGAAATTGCCCTAACAAGAAACAATTACATTAACATTAGCCTCCACCTGTGAACTATAAAAGTTGCTGTTAAGTTTTCTGGAGAAAACTCCCACTGTTCATTGGTCAGGCTGTGAATTTGAAGGAAAAGTAAGACCAAAGAGCATTCTACCGAAGTAAGAGATAAAGAAATACAGATGCATAGGTTAGGAAAAGAGTACAATAGTGTTTGGATATCCCAGTGAACAGCTAGATAAATAATCAAAAGGGGATCCATGACAATCCCCAGGCACTGCCAAGAACAGGCCATCCTTTAAAACTCAGCACTCAAACAAGGATGGAAACTTCTGAGAGAAGCCACCTATCACGCCAAAATTCAAAGCTCTATGACACCATCCCTAAAAAACAGAAGCTTGGGAGGAAATTCACTTTTCAGCAGAACGATGATGCCAAGCACAAGGCCAAAATAACATTGGAGTGGCTCAAGAACAAAAAGGTGAATATACTATAGTGGTCGTATAAGTCTTGATCTCAATCCAACTTTTTGAAAACTGTGGTCCACAAGCATCATCCAATCAACCTGAACAATCTGGATCAAATCTTCCAAGAAGTATGGGCCAAAATCATGACATTTTTAGTTTTTAGTCATTTTTTTAGACTAAGGAATTTGATAAATGTTGATAAATCTTCACCAGCTGCCTTGGTTCACATGATGAAAAGCTTTAAATAGCAGTTTTCTACCTCAGCTTTTCAGGTGACATAATTTAGTAGAGCAACTGAAATGTGACTGATACCCAAACTTAAGATGGCATATTCATAAGTTATGGACAAAGCCAACTACAGATTTTGTTAATGTTGCTTTCTCAATTGTAGCAATATTCTCTATCATGATATCTACCTTCTGGATAATAAGCTTAGGTAAGGCAAACAATTTAAAATAAATGCACACTTGTCTCTCTGGTTGGGTAATCTGATTAAGTAGTGGGAGTTATTGTTTATCCCATGGGATTGTTTGCCCCCAACCCAGAAGGTAAGGGTTTTGGCGCTTTAACACACGTTTTAATCAAAACAAAATCAATCAACACAAACACTAGCTGTACAACATATTGTACCGTTCTTCAGACAACTGCATCACCAAACAGTCAAGTAACAGATTGTACTTTTATAGCCTGCACCTAATTTACAATGAGTGCCAGGTTATACAGGTTATAACTAAATAAGCCTGGAATTTGCACATGGATTTGGCTGGGGAGCCCACTTTTGCCTGCCGCACCACTACACATTTGACATAGTCTCTTCTTCATCCATGTGCTGCAAAACATTAAGGGTGATAGCACACCTGAAACGGTTGTTCATGTCAATAAAATGAGGAGAACTACAACAATCTGGACTGTCCAAGGCTGAATGAAGGAGGGAGACGCCACAGAGTAGTACAGAACAGCACAGGTACGTCAGTTAGCAACAGCTGGGAGTAAAGCTGAAGGGAACTGAAACCGTGTCAGGATGGGCGAAAAAAAAGAAAAACTACTCATAAATAACCCGTGTACTGTCAATGCAGATTAAAAAAGACGGCAATTCCTTTAGTCATAAAAAACTTGTTCACAATCTGTAAGGTTACTATTCTTGGGCGGGCACGCATTCTTAACAAGTTTCACAAGTTGTCTATTTCCATTTTCAAAGCAAAAGCTAATTTGTGCTCAATGCGATCCCCAGTTTTACACAGTCAATGCCAAGTGAGTCAGTTGATGAACATTAAATATCATAGCCTTTTCACCATAAATAATTCGACGAAACCACTGTCAACAAAACGTGAGTATGACTTCAGACTTCACTCTGCTGTGCACACAGTGCGACATGTTTTTAGCTCCGTCAATATTAGCGGTTACGATCACTTTGTAAGAAAGGTAATGATAACATTGAATTGGCGGATAAGATAGCTGAGTTAGAGGTGCGCATCTGGTGGCTTCACCAGATTAGAGAGTATAAGAATTTTATAGACTGGTTTGTTTCTGCCCCGGGTGCATCAGATGGGGAATCAGGAAGGTTATCTCCTAGGGTCACAGCTCAATCTGAGCAGCCAGATTCCGTTACAGTTCGGATGAAGCATAGTTCCAGAAATTCCACGATGCAACGCCAGCAACCAATTCGGTTATCTAATAGATTCTCCCCACTTACTGACAAAGTGCTTGTGATTGGCGACTCCGTTGAAACGTGTGTCTATAGTCACCAACGAACATGGTAAATTGTCATCCGGGTGTCAGTGTCTGATATCGAATCAAATTTTAAAACGCTGGCAAAAGCTAAACGTAAATTTTCTAAACTCGTTATACATGCCGGCGTTAACGACATCCGACTGAGACAGTCCGAAGTCTTGAAACATAAAATTATAGCTGTATGTAAGACAGTAAAACGTCTGAGTCAGACTGTAATTTAATCTGGCCCCACTCCCACTTTTAGAGATGATTAGATGAACAGCAGATTCTCGTTACTAAATCGCTGGCTGACTGACTGGAGTGTATCAAACGATGTAGCTTAATTGGAAATTCTATGTGGAATTCTAGATGATTGGAATTCTATGTAGGGAAAGCCCTTATCCAAAAACATAGCAAATAGCCTAAATAATGGCTGTAGTTGACAGCTATTGGCACCAGCCAGGCATTTGGTCTTACACTGATGCCTGACTGCTTCTCCGAATCCGTGATTAGGATAGAGCCTGAGTTTGGAAATGTTATTGAGACTGTGTCTTTTCCCCACCATGTTAAAAGACAGTCATTAATAGACAGAAATGTTTGTTATAAAAATCTCCTCTATATTCACTGTAATAATCCTGTATATTGTAACGGGGATGGCTAGGTGCGCTTCCTGGGGCATGTGGTGGGGCCGGAAGGGGTGGCTACAGACACCAGAAAGGTGGCGTCCGTCCGGGAGTGGCCTACCCCCGCCTCTATCGCCGAGTTGCGGAGTTTCATGGGCCTCACAGAGAAGGGGCAGCGCTTCTTGTGGGACGAGTCCTGTGCTGCCGCCTTCGCCCAGCTCCACGAAGCCCTGACCCGGGCCCCTGTGCTGGCCTACCCCGATCCAGGAAGTCCTTTCATCCTGGATACGGATGCCAGCAACACTGGGGTGGGGGCCGTCCTGTCTCAGGCCCTTAGCCGTGCCGAGAGATACTATTGCGTGACTCGCCGTGAACTCCTGGCCATCGTGCAGACAGTCCGCCACTTTCGGCCCTACCTCTATGGCACGCGGTTCCGGCTGCGGACCGACCACGCTTCCCTCACCTGGTGAATCAACTTCAGGGAGCCAGAGGGCCAGCTGGCCCACTGGAGGCCCTCCAGGACTATGACTTCTCCATTGAGCACCGGGTGGGATGGCGTCATGGCCACGCCGACTCCCTGTCCCGTTGGCCGTGTGCTAGCCATGAGTGCCGCCACTGCACCCGGGCCGAGGAGAGGACAGAGGAGCTGAGGCGCCAACAGGCAGAGGATCCGGAGGTCGGGCCGGTCCTGCAGTGGGTGAGTAACGGGAGCCGTCCGGACCGGGCTGCCCTCGCTCCCCACCCCTGAGGGGTAAAGGCGCTCTGTGCGGCATGGGACACAGCGCCCCACCCTGCTCGCCGGCGGCAGCCCCCTCCGCGGCTGGCGGACTATGACTGTAGTCTGCTGAGACTGTTTGAGGCCGCTGGGACGGTCAGCCCTGAGGAGGGAGTTGTGTAACGGGGATGGCTAGGTGCGCTTCCCCCTGCCAATGGGTTACAGCCATCCCCGCGGGGGCTGCCGGGAAGCC
>JAOVYW010006591.1:0-11412 GCA_025775045.1 Hiodon tergisus
TGTATTATTTATTTATATAAAATCACTTTTATTTGTTAAATGCATTTAGGTGGGCATGTTAAACATTAAAAACAATCTTTTTTCAGAAAATGCTATATGTGAACGTTGTTTTACATATGTGTAGTTAAGCGCTGGAAAATGATTACAATCTATTAGAGGGAACTGACGTATTTACAGGTTGTTTTTCTGAACCTTCGTAGACCCTGTCAATCACATTTCAAAAGGCTAGTATTACTGTAATCTACTACAGCACACTGTCTGGTGACATTGAAATGTCCTTAAAAAGGGAATATAGTTGACATTCATGAAAACAGGTTAATCAAAAATATACATAGGTTCTGTTTAACAGTCCTCATGGATTTGATAATTAAAATAATAAGTAAAAAGAAAGGATGATGGCTTACATCTGAGAGATGAAGCAGAGACATGCTGAATGACCAGTGGTTACATCTACGGCTGTCTTTTCCTGGTTGATTTTCAAAGCCATTCTTTAAATAACGTGTCATACTGTTTTGTTTAAATGCCTGTATAGACTCATGCGTGCCTATTTATATTTTCTTGTATATAATACGTCTAAAAAATAAACGGAATTATGCATTTATTATAGCACCTGTCTTTTCATTATATTACAAGTTTGTGTTTTTATGTTCATGTGTAAATAAACATTATTGACTCAGTTTTCATAATAACAGCAGTTGAGGCTAATTGAATGCAACTAAATCTCTCATTTAAGTTAATAGATACTCACTAGCTTGGTTGGCAAGCTGTCACATGTGGAACAATAAGGTCTTTAATTTCTCACTTCATGATAATGTAAATATAGACAAATGATGTTGCACACTCTGTTGAACTAAAAATGATGGTAATGTTGGACATTTTTATTTATTTAATCTAGCCCACATTTATGTACTCGTAGCACAAGAGAGATAAGATTTAGAAGAAAAAAATAAAAGGACTGAAAGTGAGAAGATGGCTAATGCCTAATCTCGCCCATGTAAAGCTAATGACCAATCAGACATTGGGGAGGCTTGTCTCTGTTGGAAGCTCTGTCTTCCTGTTTCAGATGTTTCATGATTAGCAGGTAAATTATTGCATATTAGGTTCAATCCCGGCCTTTGCATGGGAATATTTAATTCATATATTTCCTGGAAACAATAAAAAATAAATCATTTACCTTGGAAAAGTATAATAAATGAAGAAGGAAGCAGAAAAATATGCAGTATTAAATATGAGTCAGTGTAATTATGCACGCCTATCTCATTAACGTGCAGAGTGAAGTGCCTTAAAGGACATAATGGCGCGTTTGCTTGCTTAACAGCATGACCGGGGCTGTAAGGAAGAATGGACCTTTTTATGCATGCGATCTGATCTGCTCTGCTCAGGTAGGCAAGCCCTTTTCAGCAGTGCGCTCTCCAAGGTCCTGTAGTACACACTTCACTGTGGAGAGCTTTGTCAGGGAGACAACAATAAAGCTTCCCTGCATCTCTGTGTATGTGTGAGCCCACTCCCCATATACATATTACTATAATTCAATTGATTGCACATGAGCGAAAGGAGGAACCTCAAAGCGCCACTGTGAGTTAGCTTGAAGAAATTGTTTTGGAATTATATAAATCACAGTGGCTAGGAACAACGGTGCATTTAAACTGCATCACTTTCATAATAAACAAAATTATTGATATGCATAGCCTGAATGACAAGAGGTAGCTCTTGCAGTCATGCACTTGAATACTGATGAGTTTTTTAAATGGAATTTCCTTTGCATTGATTTCCATATTCTGAAATTCTAATCCAAGCCAACTCTTTTTTGTTTTGTCTATTCGTCCTAAACAAAGTTCCTATGGAGCTGTACGTTACATTAATAGCATTACACAAAGGAGTCGCAAAGAATAAAATGCTATGGCAAGTGTAAAAAATATTTTTTTTCTGATTGTATTCCATGTTTATTTTATTTAGTGGGACATTGGAATATAAAACCACAGCAGGAAACGTAATCTTCCAGATTCAACTAATGTTTATAAGCGGGGCCAAATCTGGGCGGCCATTAGCACATCCTCTGCCAAAGTGTTGTGTTTTGCATAGTCTTCACATTTTGTTAGATAATACTGCCGTTTAGATTCCAGAATACCTAATTTGACCACAAAAGTGCTCCACTAGAGTTGTTGCTGATCGGATGGCTTGACCGCTGAAACATGATGTCCGTCCTATAGTGTGTTTTAAAATGGCCCCAGCAGGGTTGTTTTGATCCATTGTGATTATAAATAAGTGTTGAAAAACTGGATTGTTCTGTGGACTAACGGGTCTCCCTGAAGTCATCACGGTATAAGTGCAACTACTTCACTATTAAACTATAGTGTTGCAAAAGATATCAATTTTAGTTACAAAGATACTTGTCTGACTTATTTTTGCGACTGTGTGTCAAACTAATGAAGGACGTGCCTCTTCATTTTTGCCCTTCCTTGCTCTCCATTTCAACTGATTTAAATAATTTAAAGGGCAGAATGGTTTGTTTTCCTCTGTGTTGCATAACGAGATGACTGTGTCAAAGCCAATGAATCACATCCTCATTATATTCACCTGCACGGATCATATATCAAGATAGGGTTTAAATTAAAATGGTGTGAACGGTTGGTTTTCCCTTTTCTCTTAAATATATTTGTGAAATCATTAATTCCTTTCAGCCCCCAGTTTCCTCTTTTGGGTTTCAGGGATATTAAGAAGTGGCTGAATATCAATTTTGTTACATAATGTGCGGAATACAATTGATTCCTATTGCTATCGTTAGCATCATATTATTTTGGTTATATGATGAAGAGTACAGTCACCTGAGAATTAAAATTCAGTTCCTAAGAGAGAATTAGTGCCCATCGATCTCATGTGTGCATCTCGTTCCTCCCTACCAAGTAACATGCATTCATCACAGCAGTATGTGTGCTGTAGACATGAACAAAAAACTACAGTAAAGATGCAAAGAAATGATATTCCTAAAACCAAATAGTGTACTGACATGGTGTTTATGTGAAGTATGCAGAAATATGTGCGTGCATCCGATAGTCTTTGGAAACAGAGAAGCTTGGGTTGCTCTTCAGTCAACATCACTACACAGTAAACACAAAAGAAGCTCTGGGAGGTGTGTCCGAGAAAAGGGGAGACAAAAGGTCAGAAAATCAAAAGGAAAATCACACAGCTCTTCTTGTTTCAATACCACAGAGTTTTACTGTTTTTAAAAAATTCAGTTTATATGAAATCGGGTAAAGAATGAAAATATGAAAAGACAAACTGAAAAAGGTCAAAGGGGTTCTGGGGCTTCGTTGGGGAATTCAGTTTATTCACTGCATTAGTGGGTAACATTAGACAGGGCTTCCCAGCCATGCGTGTAAAAGTGCAGCTCCAAGTCTTAACAACGTAATGCTGGGACCACGGGCAAGGCCAAGCCCAGATGGGGATTAAATATCACCATGGAAACCAGGGCGGGCGATCCTCAGCTCGCAGAGGGAAGGAGGTGGCAGTGTAATGTCAGCTCGGCGAGACCCTATGATGCAGCAGGGAGCATAATCTTGCTCACTGAAGTTCTCCAGCCACCTGTGAAAGCTGAGAGCAGACTGATGGCTTCTTAGTTTTATTCCCCCCCCAAGCGGATTTGACCTTAGTTACGAGATAATAGTAGAAGATATCTAAAAGGCACAAAAGATGGAACCTCGTCCAAGTTTCTGCTCCGGGAGTTGGATTGATTTGCAAATACTCTCCCTGGATTGGACAGCAGTTCAGATCACTGTTACATTTATCTATGATAAGATAACATCAGTACCAGGTTTTTGTTGTTTGCTCGTTGCCTTTTATAGTCTTGAATGTCTTTTGTGGTCATGAACTCACAACCTTCCAGTGTTTTAATAGATATTATCCTAAATAAAAATAAACCTTCAACTCCACTATATTAATAAAGGCAGTTAGTGAAAATACATACACTATTACATCTACCTGTGTTCTCATCCCATATATATATTTTTTGGAAAATTAAAAAAATTATTTACAGATAAATACACTTGCATGCATATATGTAGAGAACAATGCGATCCCCTTTCTACCTGTGCAGGAGTGTAATTATATTTATATATATATTTTTAAATCAGCTCCACATAATTTATATGCCATGAATCTTTATTTCATGCCTTTTAAATCATACACCCAGATGTTGTTCAGTTGATGTGTGGATAGTGAGTCGGAGACGCTCGGTTATCACAACCCCTGGTGTTACTGGTTCCAAGAGTTATTCAACCATAGCTGTAATTTCACATAATCATTCCCAAGCTGCTTGATACCCAGAAGTATGACAAGGACATTTTTCAAGCTCGGTTTTTTCCAGTTGTACTAGAATCTGAAAACACTATTATATGTCTGGAGAGGTAATCAGTTCCCCTGCACACAAGAAAACACTCGCATTGGAATAAATGGCCCTTGTATTCTGTTTATGTTAAACCTGACAAGAAAAACTCAAGAACAAATGGTTTTCATGTGGCCATAAGTCTTGACTGAAGGAAATATGGAACTTTTTAGGAAAACAATCTGTTTTATTCCAGGGTAACTTAATTTTTTTATTTGGGACACATCATAGATTTTCACATTTCCCTACAGCTCCTGTGTTTAAATACTTTAAATTCAAAATAGGAACTAAATGCTCTGCTTTCGACATATTATAGTTAAACACACTGTACTCAATATCACAGCAAAATGTCTGATGGTAACCACTTTCAGTACATGGTGTTCCATGAACATCCTCAACCACAACGATTCCGGCAGACGCTTGATCATGGTGAGCGTGGGTGGGTGGGTTGGGGGGCTGTTGAAGCAGCTAGACGTCACCGCCAGGGTGAGGGAGACGCAAATATCAGTGACATTGTGTAGCCGTCGTGGGCTCAAACTGCTCTAGGCCTGACAGGAACGTCTCTTATGCAGAGGCTGTTCGGTTCGCTGTGGTTGATGGGGCATCTGAAATAGCTTTCAATGGCACTGCAAGGCCTGTGTCAGGGATATAACTGCTTTCCATGTTTTTTTCACTTAATTGTCAGATAAAAAAAAATTTCTCCATGTGGTTACTAGTGGCTCCGCATCACTATAGGCAATTTTGTATCAATTTAAAGGAGCCAAGGGGTCTCAATATATCCTAAAATTCCCAAGAGAGATTCCCAAAAAAGTCTTTCTAGGTGCTGCACGGTTGCATAGGCAAGATAACCTATGTGAAAGTCACATTTAGATGTGTCTGAGCATGTGTTGACATGGGCGGATCTTTAAAAGGCATATTGAATCACTGGAATGGTTGCTTTTACCAGTGTTCAGGATGTCATTCATAATTGCTGCTCGTTATTGAAGGAATAAAAATATTTTTGTTCTAGCATATACAGATCTGATAGAAATCTGAATAGAAATCCACTGCCTAGACATTAATATTACTTAGGTTGATCAATGCTGTGGGTTATTATTGTAACTTATTGGGTCTTCTTTACTTAAAAAATATGATTGGAAAATATCACTGAAGTTAAATTTAAGTTTTTGACACAAGAGACCTTGAATAACAACTTCGCTGAATCGCACATGTCCTCTCTCCAGCATGTTATTTTTAGAAGAATTGCAATAACCAGTACACCGGGTCTTTTGCGGTTTGGCCTTGGGGAAGAATAGAGCAGTTTAACTGTGACTGCTCTTCAAATAAACACGGTGTTGGCCGCGGTGCACATTACAGAGACTGTCCTGACTGTTCCTCTGGTCTGTTTAGATAAAGGGCCCGAGTGACGTGGAGCTCAATGAAAAGCCTGGCAAAGCCCTGACATCCACACAGGCCTCACTCTTTCATCGCCACAGCAACGTCCTCAGAAACCAGTATTTTTATCTCCTGTGATGTCAACGTGTGACGCGGTCATTACATGGTTTGGTCAGGTAAGAGTTCAAGGTGGGCGATACAGATTTTTAAGAGCAGGAAAAAAATGTAACAGGACCTGGATTTGATTCAAAGACAAAATGACCATCTTTTTTATTGAAGGCATCAAAGCAGGAATGTTCTGTTCTTTGATTTTTTTTTAATGATATAAAAAATATCCCAGTTCATGTACAAATATATTGGGGAGGATATAGTTAGAAAGTAGAAAAAAATATGGCTGTGAATTTATATTTATATTAGATATGTTTTATATTTAACTGGTTGTGAATTTATATTTCTTATTTTCATAACTTGGTTTTCTGAATATGCACTCCCTAAATCTTCATTCATATTGTTACGAGTGCAACAAAAGCTTCCACTGAAATTTCCAGGTTTCCTTTTAACCACCCCTTAAAGATTCAAATCAGTTTTTGTGGGATGCAACCAAATGACTGTTTTACATTTCTTCATGATAAATTCTCATTGAAAAACGAGTTTATTAAGAGGTCAAAATCACGAAAAAGAGTGCTCCTCAAACAACGGCGATAAAACACAGATATGAGAATGGTGTTGCCTGGTGCAAGTGCAGTGCCAACCATCCCAGTCTCTTTCTCCCGAGTGGATGTAATGATGATGATGCATCCCAGAACTCCTTACTCAGGAGTGCTGGTTGCCATGGAGATGTCCGTAGGTACTGCATCGGTCTGTGGGCAGCAGAAAACCATGACTCATTCTATTTGTTCTCTTCTACTTCAGCGGCAGTGGGGAGGAAGTGCTGGTCTGGAGTATCTTTCATGACAAGTTATGTGTTTTTTTTGTTTGCTGATAATCTTCCAGAGTAGTATATTTTGAGAAGTTAAAAACCTCATAGTCCTCGGGGCATCGACTAGGAGTGTGGCTGTAAGGTTTTGTAATTCATGCAAACTCATAAAATGTTTACTGAAGATATTTTTTGGATTCAAACTTCCTTTTCCTCCTCTTAGTTAAAATTTAAACCTTCCTAAATGATTGCATGTGTCTGGCAAGAGGCCATGAGCAGGCCCTAGAAACAGATCTAATCAGCTCAGCTTCCTTTCTATGGCCACTCAGCTGCTCTCCGGCAGAGAACTGGTTTGTTCAAGCACTCACAGAAGTTCAACACAAAATAGTACTGGAAACATCTGTTAATATTGCCATTTTTTTGTGCTTATAACCAAGGCATCTGTATCATTAAGTAGTTTCTTAATAATTTCCTTAGTTTAAATGTAAAACAAATCCATGAGGTATTACCATCTATGACACCAAACAAAGATTTAGTTGTGCTGAATAGTGGTCTGATAGATTTCTCAAAAACTGTATTGCATGCTGGCATTAATTTATATTTCCTATTTCCTGCAGAATTTACTTATGTCAGAATTTTCAGATCGAGAGTTCAGAATATGGTAGCCTTTGAGATAATGCAGTAGGACATTTATCCTGTTTCACAGCCTTTTCATACCTTCCCATGTGACTCTGAGCACCGATTCATAGGTTGGAATCCAGATCATGTCGCTTGTGGATTATGACCCGGAGCGCACAGTAGCGGCGCACGTTTGGCAGACCCTGGATGGTGCGTTTGGGAACTGATAGGGCTCCTCTCAGCTCGCCCTAGCCAGCGATTCCTGATGGCTAGCAGTGCCGGACAAGAAGTTCGTAAGCAGCATGACGTGATGTTTACAAGTGCACGACCATTATAATATTTAAGCATATGATTTTAGATGCTATGCTATGATAACACTGTGTGAAGCCTGTAGCTAAGTCAACAGGCAAAAGCTACCAAGCTCCATTACTCAAAGGGCAAGTCCTCTTAGTAAAATCAACATGCCATATGTAGGTGAGAAGGTCTTTGCCAAAATGAAAATCCCATGAATACAACGTGCTTCTCATTTCACTGTGGAAGAAATAACTTGGGCAGGATCCAGAGACTCCAGTGCTGCTGTAATTCTGAAACAGATGGTGATGGTGGTGGAAAAAGGAAAAATGTCAATTAGTTTTTTTTACATGCAATAAATCCATTGAATTAAGCCTCCGCAAAACATGGCAGAGAAACTTCCCAATAGATTTATTAGTTTTAGTCCAACAGGCTAATATAGTTAGGATGTCACTCAGGAAAGTATGGTTAGTTTATGAACATTTTATTGTTACATTGTATAACATTGAATGTAATGTACATCCATCCTAGATTTATAGTATAGAACACTGCTTTTGCTTTATTCAATTACGTAACTATTTTACTATTACTAATTACCATTTTATAAGTAAAAAAATAAGGCTGTGCCTTTAGTCCAGAGTTATGAGCTGCAACACTGGACTACTTTGTAGTACATTGTTGAAAGATCTAGTAAAAAATAAAGTAAAGATCTACCTGGAATTTTGTATGTGGACATTTTGTATGTGGACTTCAACATTTGTCAAGGGCTCTTTCAAACACTTTCCCTTATAAAAACAAAGGTTCTCCCTTTTGGACAGCAGGTAGGGTAATATTTTAAAAAAAAATGTTTTCCCTGGGAAGGCTGCCTAGCTATCAATAACCCTGACAATCTGTATATCACACAGAATATGATCGATTGTTGTGGGAACATTACCTAAAGTTGTTTACAGCAGTAGTGAAAAAGATCAATAATAATAATTATTATTATTACTAAGATTAAAATGAATTTTATTGTAGATAGCAGTAGTATTAGTATCATAATTAACAGCATGTCACTAGTACATTTGTTGCCATGCATATGGTTTTGTGTACGTGCTGCTTTTAGTTTCTGTCTTAATTTAATCTTAAAGGATTTTTCTGGCTCGGCTGGATTCATTTGGCACTGATGTGTTTTTCTTTTCACATAATTCAAGAGTGTTTGACATTTGCTAACTCCCCCATTCAAACTGACTCATGACTCGGAACACATCTCATTTTAACACTGCGGCTAACGACTCCTACTCCACACTGTGTTTCTAGACAAATTATACCCTCTATGTCAGCTAAAATCCACCTGAAAGACCTGCTCAATTTTGTAAAGCTTTTGGTCTGATGTATATGACAAATGTAATCAATTTGACTTGGATATTTAGTTTCATAATCTGATTAAATGTATCACGGTTCATCTGAATGTGTGACTTCTGGTGTGTACACAGTTACCAGAGTTTGAAGCCTCATTATGTCTTGCATTTCCTCCCAAATGCCCAAAGCAGTGGCTAGATGCATGAGCCATGCTTTCAGATATGCTAGCATGTACATGCGCAAGGCCGATGAATGGCGTTTCCTGTTAGCAACGGACTAGATGGGAACGGTATAGCACTTAGTCTTGACCATAAGGGGCAGGTCACTTCGAATCTTAGAAAGTAGAATCAGAGAGGGAGAGACAAACTGTGCTGGCTAACTTAATAATTTCAGCCAAAAGCTGAATAGCTAACTAGTGTTCAATATTATATACATAAAATATTTATAAATAGTGTTTTCAGAGGTTTTCAGAGGAATATGCTAAATAGTCCTATACACCATGTTTATCCATTTTATAGCTGCGTTAAGTTAAGTACAGGCTAAAACACAACTCCTGCGACTGAAGACCTTCTAGTCAGTTCTTTATCCACAACACTTATCTACTCTACCTACTTCTCCGCTCAGTTCTTGGCTGTTCATCATTTTTCAGCAACTTTTCTTACACTCCATTAAGATATGTTTAATAGAAATGTCTATGTTATGCTTCTGTACATTAAGTGCTTACGTTTATTAACATACAGTTTTGGTATGTTGGATCTGCCAATCAGTTATTTATCAGTTACTCCCTAGTGATTCATCCGACACATCAGAAATGTGCAATGACTGTATAAAGTTTAATGCTTAACTTAACTTCTGGATGTGGCAGGTGGATATGCCCATCCACTGCATAACCTAAGGAGGAAAAGGCAAACAGCATCATATGTTGCTATGTTGCATGTAATCTACAGTGCTGCAGTTTTAGGAGGTGTTGTGCCGCAGGTTATCCTGATGTCAACAGGATAACATGCAATACACGTGCAAAATAGGTTTGCACAGCTGACTTCTTCGGCAGTTATGGGCAGTGACCCTGTCATGGTATATAAAAGGAAAGGAATAATACTCTGGGCCTAAAATTTCACCCTACTGACAAGTAGACTCTTAAATTTTTCACATAGCTTATAAATTATTTTGGATTATTTTCATAAAATGGCATGTAGATATTACTACCTCCCGACAAGAGAAAAGATTAGCTCATTAAGGGTGGAGGGCTGGGCATCACTGTCTGTAGCCAGATCAGGTCTCTAGCCATGTGGATTAGATGAACTGTAGACAGCTGGAGGTTTCTTCTTGTTTGTGCCGATGCTCATGCTGCCAGTTTAATTTGTGATTGATGTCTTGTCTATGGTGTGTATCTTACAGATGGCTCTATTGCCACAACTGTTTGACTATAGTCTATAAAATGATAAATCTTTTCACTCTAAAGAAGTAAATAATTGGCACATTCAACATATTTAATTTTACATAAGAAAAATTTAAATTCAATAAACTGGAAAAAAGTTTTTATGAGTAAAAGGTAATCAAATCTGTAACTCTGCTCTGTTGAGTTGATATCAAAAGAACAATAACCAATTCCTTACACAGTATGATTAAAATCCGGCAGTAAATTAAGTAATCGTTCATTTGACCTTAAAGTTTCACTCACGATTTCCCTGTCACGTCAAGTTGACCTTGGGAGATTATACTGAAAGTCTTTGCCATATCAGTTATGAGCCTAAATGTTTTGTGCTAACAAGTGATAGATGACAAGCAGTTAAATAAAGCAGTAAAAATAAATAAAATATTTCCTTCTAGCAAATGTATTATGTGCCTGGGATTCCTTGTCTAGAACTTTGGATGACTAAGAATTTACATCTATTTTTAACTTTCACCTGCTCTCCTTCCATCTGTTTGGGAGTGCAGTGTGAGGGGGAGAGCAGACTGCACAAGGCGTCTACCTTCTGGAGTGTGTGTGTATATATATATATATATATAGATAAAATAATTATTTAATAATTAAATGTGTGAAAATGAATGAACAGCCAAACTTATTATTCAATGATGACATTAAACAAAACAAAAAAACAGAATATTTAAAAAGGAAAGTTTCAAATGCTGCTCCAAACGAGAAGAAGCTTTCCTAGAACACCGTTTAGTCAGAGTTTCCATAGCTGAGGCCATCACAACACAATTTAGTCTGTACCTCACTGTTTCCATAGCTGAGGCCATCACAACACCGTTTAGTCTGTACCTCACTGTTTCCACAGCTGAGGCCATCACAACACCGTTTAGTCTGTACCTCACTGTTTCCACAGCGGAGGCCATCACAACACCGTTTAGTCTGTACCTCACTGTTTCCACAGCGGAGGCCATCACAACACAATTTAGTCTGTACCTCACTGTTTCCATAGCTGAGGCCATCACAACACCGTTTAGTCTGTACCTCACTGTTTCCACAGCTGAGGCCATCACAACA
>JAOVYW010006592.1:0-11410 GCA_025775045.1 Hiodon tergisus
ACACACTTAAACAGACACACACTAAGACACTGGCTATGTTTGTTTTAGAGTGCGGCCTCCAGTTTGGTCATCGCTCTCTGCCCTGGCGGACGTTGAGAGGTTGGGCATCTTGCCGTCTGGAAAAGTTTCACTCTTTGCCACCTGCTCCACAAGCAAGTGCAGGCACATGCACACACACCCACCGACACACACACACACGGGCACACCACCCACAAATTCTCACACACTGAGGGGGAAATCAAATTAATGGAGGATGATGTCAAGACTTTCTGTGTGAGGCTTTCCTGAGCATGGCCAAGCCGCAGGTAGAGAGAAGGGAGAAATATTACTGAGCCTGGCCTTAAGGAGAGAAGAGAAATACATTACTGGGCTCGGTAACAAGTAGAGAAGGGAAATGCGTTACTAGGCTCAGCAACAGGTTGTGAATGGAAAAGCGTTACTGGGCTCAGCCACAGGTAGGGAATGGAAATACGTTACTGGGTGCGGTAACAGGTAGAGAATGGAAATACGTTACTGGGCACGGTAACAGGTAGAGAAAGGAAATACGTTACTCGGCACGGTAACAGGTAGAGAAAGGAAATAAGTTACTGGGCGCGGTAACAGGTAGAGAAGGGAAATGCATTTCTGGGCTTGGTAACAGGTAGAGAAGGGAAATGCGCTACTGGGCTTGGTAACAGGTAGAGAGGGGAAATTAGTTACTGAGCTTGGCAAACTTGGCGAAAGCTCTGCGGTATAGAGAGTACAGCTAAACCGCTTTCGTAGTTTCTTCCCTAACCTCAGCATACATCCTGTGTCTCCTGCTAGAAAGTAAAATAAGAGACAAATGAAACAATGTGGTGCCGACCAATGAAAATTACACATTTCTGACCAGTGAAAACTGGAATATTTGGGGAAGAGAAAAAGAGTTTCAACAGGCATCATTAACGCTAGAGGAATTATGTGGTGTGGTGGTCAAAGTGACTCACGCCGCTTGACCAGAGTGAAAATCGCCATGACGACGTCCTTGAGGAAGTGGATTAACTGGCTAAGCTCACACCAGACCGACGTGTGAGGCATGTTCTGGCAGGAAGGCCCTGTCCCCCAAACACACGCTGTATGGGTATATTAGTCATAATCTCCTCCAGAGAGAAAACAGGAGGTCCCGATTAGAGGGGTTTTGGAGAGGACTGGGAATGGGGTCAGATGCTGTCCCACCCCAGAGCTGAGATGTCTCGGGGACTTCTGGTTGCTCTCTGGCTGACTGTGGGCCCCTCCGCGTTAAGCCGGGGAACTAAACCCGCACAGCCTGGCTGTTTAAACAAAGCCCAGGGAAAATCACGTCTGAGACCAAGTCAACACCTGTGTCACACATTCTCAACTTGAGCCCCAATTAAATCAATTTATTTTTCCGTGCTGAGGAGCAAAGAAAAACAAAGATTTTAGGTGAGACTTGCGAAGCTGGCTAAGCTCGCTAGCGCAGCCAGTGATGGAAGAGATAGCGTCCCCTACCAACCCTCATTCACATTCTACCACCCCAGTTTGGCGGTGACAGGAGGTTATTACTTCCCTACCGCCACCTCGTTGGTATCTCACGCATGAGCCTTAAATCATGGCGAGCAGTGACTTGCACAGACAAAATAAAAACGACGACCTTGTTGTTCCTTATGAACTATTGCTGAGGCTAACCCTCGCAACTCTCACAGAGTGGGAATGGGCTCAATCGTATACAGGGGGTGAGAGCAGAGTACTATGGCAGCAGTTTCCTCTCCCTGCCACTAGAGGGAGCAAAATCCCCACAGGGACAGTCTGGAGGAGGCGTCACATCACAGTGGCAGCTGTACCTGGAGGAGCTGGACACTGTGCCCATACCCTCTCTTTGTGTCCAGCCTCTCGAGGAATCAAGGGAAAAATGGCAGCCTTCACTCCCCTTTCTATCTCAGTGCCAGCAGTCTACATGCGTGGTTTGGATTTGAATGATGTACTGTTGCTCAGTCTGTGTCACATGTTAGTGCATTAGTGCATGCTTTACCATTCAGACACAAAAAAAAAATCTTGTGTGATTGATAGCTGTTGCACGGGTCTGAAATATGCCACTGACGAGGACGTACCGCTTCAAACGGTTTAACCCTGCGTCCGTCGAGGTGCATTTGTGCCACAAGCACACTTCGTTTTCAAAGCCGAGCAGTTTGCATTAGGAAAGGGCGGGACGAAGAGCCACAGAGGGTGCTGCCATTGGCCTGGTGGGAAGTCAAACTGACCCAGATCCTGCAGAAGAAGCCACCATTGGCCTGGTGGGAAGTCAAACTGACCCAGGAGCTGCGGAAGAAGCTGGCGTTAGCCTGGTGGACCACGGGGTAACACGATGTGCTCAACCACCTCCGCAGCGTGGCGGCGTTGAGCGGAGAGCGATGGTGAAAGCTCCCAGCAGGCCGCCGGCACCGCTCCCACGCTCCTCCCCGCTTCAGCAAATTCACTTGAGCTCATTTGATTGTCACAGGCCTAACGAGGATAATTAATTAGGCCTCTTGGGCTATTGTAACGCTCCCCGCGATCTGGGGTTTATGAAAACACCCTGTCAGCATAGGATAATAAATAGAGTGAAATGTGAAATGATTGCACTTAAATGGGTGTTTAAATTGCACTCTGTTTTAGTGTACGTCTGAAGGTGGTCTCTCAGAATCCCAAAGCTGATATTCACAACCATCAAACACCAGCCATTTGCCAGTGCAGCACTCCTTTAACTTTATTTTGCTTTATTTAAAAAAAGCATAATAAAAAAATGACTTTAAAGAGGCTACAGGACCACTTCCCACAAACAAAAGTCATGAAAGCACACAATTTAATGCTATAATAAAAATAATAAAAATAATTCCATCCCTGTCTGAAATAGTTTTTAAAACTTAAGTTTGCATGAATCTCACTTGCATAGAATTGAATGCCATTGTGTCTTCACTGTATGGAAAAGGAGAGACAGTGGCAGCTTAGTTCTGCCTACATCCAGCCATATTCCAACATGTGTTTGGTAACATGACCCAGAATGCTGAATCACTGTCCGTGCAGTCATCGCTTGCTATATAAAAAAAGTAGACCGCTTCAAGGCTTTTGGGTAATGATACAGCAGTGAGCAAGTTCTTCCTACATTGTTTATTTATTTGTAGATTTTTTGGGGGGGAGATCAAAAAGACAAGTATAACCTTATGTGTCTACAAACCAGGGGATTAAAGTAGAGGATGATCTAAGGGGGTGGGGTGGAAGTCTCTAAGGAAGATGTAACTGCCCTCCGTGAAGTCATCCTCTGGTAAACCACATTGTCCGTCGCGCACGAGGCCGGCCCCCACCTCGGACGCCGTCTGGCTTCAGCAGAAGTTGGCTCTGGTCAGTAAACAACAACACCAGCTAATATACACGTTTTCTGTCTCTGGCCCAGCTGAGAGAGCCTACGTTGCTAATCACCAGCACACCTGACTGGACAGCCTTTCTCCTCTTTGGGTCATGACTGTGAACACCCATTCTCCATGTTCTTCAGTTGAAGTAGAAAAAGCTTTTAAAAAATACATTTTTTTTGCCACAGCCATCCAACAACTTGAATCAAATTGAGAGAGGACGGGAGAGAGAGAGGAAGAGAGAAAGAGGGAGATGGGGTAGTGGAGGAGAACATAGAGACTGCCAGTAATCAGTTGCCGCACCTTGTTTAGACAGGTTTAAGCAATTTTGAGCACCACAGAACTGCTACCGAGACCAGAGGGCCGTGTGGAGTGCAAGGTGTGCTCGGACCAATTTAGGGCGTAGAGGAGGGCAAAACAGGAGGTGGGGGCTGTTGGGACATGTCATCCAGGCCAGCACCAGAGACCAGAGCGGGTAGCAGGCGCCTGCTACCTTGAACCAATAATGAAAAAATAGAGAAACACAAGTAAAAAGAAAACGCCGGCCCCTGCCAAGAGCATCATGCAATTCGGAGCAGTTCTGTAGATGCCAGGGAAGGCTGAGTCTGCCGGCCCTGGATGATGTTTTCCCTTTCATCCATGCCACGCCACATTCAAACTCCATTTAAGCAATTTAAATAACTAATTTAATTTCGATTTAATTTCTGTCTTCGGATTAGCGAGTGAGCTGAAACCGAGAGAGAGTGAAAGAGAGAGAGCGGGAAAACCTGTTTTGGCTCCTGGGTTTTGACGGATTGAAACGCACTGCAGGGAAATTTTCTGTCATTTTCCTTGTATTTCCTAATGTTCGTGTCTTGCTATCTGAAATTTTTCTCCCTGATGAGGAAAGGGAAGGATGCTGTGGCGACAGCCACCTCATTCAAGGGCCAGAGACAGCGCATGCTTAAGGACATGTTAACTGGGAAACCAAACGAATAGTCTAGCGCTTAACATTCTTGTAACATTGATGCAAGCCTACAGGCATGTTTGCATGTCAGTGGGAAGCCATTGCGGAATGCAAGATGTCCCAAGTCTGCGGAAGGAAAATTGTTTAGGTTATTTGTCTAAGGTGATTTATGTTAATCTCTTTTTTGTGTATATGCTTGGATTTTTCAAGACCAGGCCTCCATTTTTTTTTAGAAAGGTACGTTTTCGCTGAAAAATGACGTTAAGTCTGCAGGAATAATCTCGCTTGTTTCCCATCACCTTCTGAACTGAAAAAACACATAGAAGGGTTACATTCTGGCTGCAGCCCGAGATTCTCTGAGCGCTGAAGAACTTTGAGTCTTCATATGCATTTTTATTGCGCTCAGTTTGATTTAAATGCTGGAAAGAGACGGCGTGATCATCGAACGGAAGCCCCCGTGCACGGCAGTGATTCACTGCCTTTGTGTAAATATCCGTTTTGGCTCGTCCCGTCCTCTCTGGACTCTCGGGACAAGTTTCCCCGGGCCGCGGTGACCCACAGTGGCTGAGCCAGGGACACCCCCAACCCCCCCGCCTTATTAATTCAATTCTGCCTCTGTGGAAGCGCAGCCAGTGCAGTCAATAAAGACTCTTTGTCTGGCAGCGTTGGCCGGTCGGGTAGTGTTTGCCGTCCTGGGCTGAAATGCAGTCGGCTCAGCCATTTCACCCGCAATGAAGGACGACCCTTGGGGACAGAACTGTAGTTCTCGCAAAAGGTTATCTTTCCTCAAGACAACGAAAATCCCCAAGGAAGGCATGATGTGCAAAGCAGTCTGGTAACGCCACGGCAGATGATCAGGAGGATGGAGTTTTGCCGTCGAGGTCACGTTCTTGCTCTGCACGTGAGATGTCACATGTCATCTCATGCTAGGGGGACAAGCCACAGGCCTCTGTGCTTCCACAGACAGAAAAGCCTGTTTCCTTTTTAATAGAAATAAAAATTTCAATATAAAGTCAGCCAACCGTTTTGGTATACTTTGTAAATACTTTGGTAAGTATTTTCAGCCCGGTTTTAAATTGTACCACTAGGGCTTTTGTCAGCTGCATTGCAAATTTAACGGATAATCCATTTTTTGCATTCTTTCCCTGTACATTTAAAAGAAAACTCCATGTACACCCACAGACTGTGCTGTGGTTTCCTCCTGTGGTTAGGGGGATTGGTGGGTATCAAATTGGCTCTCAAATTGGTCTGTCTGTCTGTCATTCTCTTGGCGTCCCATCCAGGGTGTACCCTGCGATGGACTGGAGTCCCGTCCTGGGTGTACCCTGCCTAATCCCGCCCGGTCTGCCGGGACAGTACCTTAATAGATCAAATGTGTTGATAAATTTTACCACGGTTCTTCCATTTACATATCTAGATCTACAGCATGCAGAGAGTATGTTGGAAAAGGGTAACTGTGAAAATGTTAGGACTATGAATATTAAGGGCCCACTTTTTTTATTACACAGTTTTGCATTTGAAACACTCTTGCATTGGGGCTGGCTAGCCCGTTTCAATACAAATTTATTCCTTACCGAAATTGGAGAACATAGTGGGAGAAACGCTTTCGATAACCAATACTGTAACATTAACCAATTTTTACAAAAAAAAATTGAAGTCCTTTGAACAGGACTTTGAGCAAGTAAATGATTTATGAATATATTTATAATATGAGTATATATATTATACTATTACACACCATGGTAATCATTTTAAGTTATAGAAATTACTGTAATTTTACAGGCTTTTCAGTGAAATTGAGTTTAGAGCATTTTTCTCTATTTGTAGTATATTTGACCGGCGATATTTGACTGTTTTTTTTTACAAGATCACTCATGAGGCTCCCTTTTTGTGTTTCTGGACTACTGATTACTTCACTGTGGGATTGCTGTAGTAATTTTCACAAGGTATCTCTGCTGAAAGATAATGAAGTCTGGTCACTGGGAACAAAAATGTAATCTTTAAAGTGATGTCATGGCTCAGCAGAGAATCATGACCGCTGCCTTTTAACCACAGGGGACGTAGAGCGGAAGCATGGGTTTCTGCCCGACCTCTTTACCTGAGTTGCCTTTAATCCCACACTGATGTGAATGTGATGCAACGGCCTGATGAATGAATCTCTTCGCAAAAACAACCAAAAGAACAAAACCAAAAAAACAAGATCATTTTTCATTCGTGTATGTTGACCCGACGTCGACATTCGACACACCCGGTGGGGGGCTCTGTCAAAGCTTTCGTGCAACGTTGACACTGTGGCACAGCTGGCATGAGTGACATGTGACAGTGCACAGGTGAAAATGGTGGCATCGTGGGCAATGAACTGTCTTGTAGGTTTTAACCCATCAACCCCCCCCCCCCACCACCACCACCCCAGAGGCGCTGCTGCGTGTGTCTTTGGGCATTGAAGATGTGTATTAATAGGAAAAATGTGAGGACTGAAAGATGTGCGTGCACGTGTGTGTGCATGTGCAAACGTCCCCCCACCAATACCTGCAAATGGAAGTGTTTACCTTTTTATTGCCTGCTTATGTTATATTTTTTTAAACACTTTTCACACAGCTCTGCAATTTTGCCTTGAAAAAACAACCCGACCAATTGCTGATAATTGAGAAAGATTCCAGCCATATTGCCCAGGTTCAAAGGTTAGTGGCTCCGGCTGATTGCCAGCTGCGCCTGGGTCAGGACGAATTAGCTATTAATACCCCTGCATGTCACAGGCAATGATCAGAGTAAGAATCCCCGGGCAATCTGGGCACTCCTCAAGTATACCCGCAAGCAAGTTCATGAAAAAAACACAATTGAGTATTTCTTTTTTAAGGCTCTTTTGTTGTTGTGTAAAGAATCCCGCCATGTCCTTACTTGAGGTTTCATTCAGGATTAACAAGAAAACACTAATTGCACTTCTGTAATTTCTAATTAGCAAGTTATTTGTGAAGTCTTGCTTGCCGATGTTTTCAGGGTAATGGGTACTCCAGCTACCAGATATTTAAAAAACAACAACATTTGGGACAGATGTGGGTGATCTGTGTTTTGAGCAGCGCTGACACCATAGAAACCATGGGACACCGAAGTCATGCCTGTCCACATCGTCATATTGTACCATATCCTCTATCATGATCGCAGCATTTCCCCTCACATTTATGCTTCGCATTTGGAAACAAACTGGAATAAGCAGTCGAATTTGTGCACTAGCATCAAGTTGATGCTGGGAGAGATCTATGCCCAGCATCTACCTGCAGAGGTTTGACTGGCGGATGCTCCCTTCCTCCTCCAGCCAACCAGGGCAGGCCGGTGACTCCCATTTTTCCTTGACATACAGACCACTACGCAGGGCCAGGGACTCCCAATCTTCTACAACGTACAGACCCCCGGGGTGGGCCTGTGATGGAAATGCCAGGCCAGCTCGAGCCCATGCTACAGCAGCTGCCAGAGTCATCAGCGCTGGGTGCACTTGTGCGGAATTGCTGGGAGGCCAACCCCCGCCCCTCAGCCTGCTCTCCCAGGCTACTTCCATAAATATGAGACAGGTAGCGTTTTTTTAAATTTCCCTCTCTCAAGCCGCGAGTTACCCACTGGGGCCTGTTGCGATGCGGAGCATGTGCGGAGACATTCCTAGACCTATAATTTACCCGCAAATATAGTTCTGGGGTGCACAATGATGCGATGACGGGCGCCTTGCTCGTCACGAAACAATCGAGAGGTGAATTTAAGGTCGCCCCCAGAGGTTCGGTAAATCACATTCGGAAAAGTCAGTCGTGTTTTTAATCTTGCGGTTGATAAATACCGCCAGCGGGGAAAAAGCAATTGACCGGGTGTAGTCTGAAACTACACTTGAGCTTGTTATGTGCGGCTTTTGTTTGTCTTTCGAGGTTCCAGGTTGCTTAGTGGAAATGTTAAGTATCAGTATGTAGTCATGTTGTTGAGTATGTGTGAAATAAACATCTTGATAGATTTATTAAGTATTAGCATTTAGTCATGTTGTGGAGTGTATGGGATGTAAATATCATTATAGAACTGACAATGGTGGAATTTTGTTAGTTGATTAATACAATGTCAAATTAATCATATTAGTTATATGATATTCTTCCATCAGTTGAACTATATAATTTTTTTCTTAAAAGAGCCTTCCAACGATTTTATAAAGATCATTGCTTTTTATCTAGCGCAAAGTAGTAAATAAAACGCAACTAGCTTTTTGAAAGCATGTCTCCACATTTCTGCAATTTCCTTTAGGACAATGTAGTCGTGTAAAGGTATATAAGAAGTTGAAAGATGAAGTAATAAAACAAAGTAATCGCTCGCTTGGGATCACGACAAATCGTTTTTCTGGGTACATGGGGCTGAGAAGTCAATTTCTGAGAGCTTGGGAGCATTTTAAAGGTTCAGTGGAGACAACAACCCTTTCCAGCATTCTGGATTCTTTACCCCCAATAAAAGAGATACATTGAATAGCGTCTTCACGGACCATTTGCTAGAGGAACCTACACTCTGTGTCTTCCCTGTGTCTTGGCAAAGGCATCCCAAAATCCTTCACCTGCCTTCAGAAGCAGTCGGCTCTGTGTGGAGATACGGGTCAGGGAACAGCTCTCCCAAAATAAAAACAGGACATTTCTATGTGGGCGAGCTGCCCTTGCCAACTTCCAGACAAGCCCTCGACTGCACGAGGGAGGGGGGATGATGGGTTTTCAGCATTGGGCGCCCGTGCAGGCCCAGCATTTGAAACGGCTTACAAACCATTTAAGAAGAGAAATAAATCCTCCAGTTGGTAAAAGCACTTGCCTGAGTGTAGGCTGAGCCACGTGAGTGGGAATTTGAATCCTGCTAGAGTGCTAGTTTGGGTACTAGGGTGGGTTCAACCAGCAGGGCTATTTACTGTCTTCTATCAGCAACCTGGTTGCTGGCAGTGCCATTGAGATGGAAGCACCTCTCTTCCAATTGGTGCTGCTCCTCTTGTGTGGGCTGTGCAGCCTGTAGTGTGGAAATAGATGGGTGACAAGTTGAGATGCATTATTTGTGATTCTGAATTAGGGTTAAAAAATATTGGAGAACAATTGTTTATTCTCTAGTGTCAGTCCAAACATCGTCCCATTTTGTGGATTATTTCCTAAGGACTTTTGACATTTAATAATTTTTCATAGGACAGTTCTCTGCTCAGTACAATTTATAGCCTTTTCAAACTGAGCACACTGACGATTAACTAGTCCTATGATGCTGGTGCTGTTTCTGAGTGAAAATGCTTTTCCTTTCCTTTTTAAGGAGAACCAAGGGGAAAAGAAAGAGGTCATAGCATGCAGAGCAAAGCGTGGTGTAGGTTTGACGCCGTTTCACAAAGGCCCAACAAAGCACTTAAATTATAGCAGGAGCCGCTATAGCATGGTCTCCGTGCTACAGAACTGTCGGAAAAAGCCACTTTTAATTCAAGGGCTGACAAGGTTTTAATAATATTTGTGTGTCACCATTCACTGACTCCTCCAGTTTCGAATCGGACCAGACGCGCAGCCTGGAGCCTGGACGCTTTCGTCTCTCTGTTTAAATCACCTTCCTCTGGGGGCGCAATTTATAAAACGTTGACATCTTGCTTCCTCTTTCTGATTGCTGATTACACCCTTGGACTTGAGTAATTCAGCCGCTCCTGTCACCTTGGTACTTTTACTGGAGCGGGGTTAAGAAATGTAAATGAACCGCCGGCAAACTAAATCAGAGACGGACAGGGCCCTTTCTGCAAACGATGAAACAAAATGTCTAATGGCTTCACCAGCTGTTCCACTCGCTGGCTGACCTGATGTGAAACCGCAGGTTGTGAGGCTTACAGCCGGCTTTGCATTAAGTCGCAGAATATTTAGAGGTCACAGAGCCGCTCTGAACAAGAATAACTGATTTTTTTTTTTTCCGGAGGTGGCCAATGTTTGGGTTTCGGTAGTGGTCGGCAGCAGGTTTTTTGATGGGTATCAGCACTGGGCATCAGCACTGGGCATCAGCACTGAGCATCAGCACTGAGCATCAGCACTGGGCATCAGCACTGGGTATCAGCACTGAGCATCAGCACTGGGCATCAGCACTGGGCATCAGCACTGAGCATCAGCACTGGGCATCAGCACTGGGCATCAGCACTGAGCATCAGCACTGGGCATCAGCACTGGGCATCAGCACTGGGCATCGTGCTGTACCAGGACGGCCCCAGCAATGTCTTGCGGTGGTGGCGTGTTTGTGCGGATCAAATGTCAACACTGCACATTCAAAACCTTTTCTGCTTTTTTCCCTGGGTCAATCCTTAACATGACTCTGGGGGAGAGAGAAAAATGAAAACTCTGGCTGTTGAAAGCACCAGCGATCTGCAGCTGAAGGGGGTATCAATAACAATTTAGGTCAGTATGATTGGGCGTTGGAGGAGGAGGAATTGACAAACCCATCAAACCCGGCTTCAGGAGGAGAGTGAATTGTTTACATTTCTTAATGTCCAAACACTTTATTTTGTACTTCATAAGTTAAAATGACATGCTGAAATAAATATATCCTCCTTTATTTTATTCTCTGTCTTTATACCTGACTTAATGTATACTGAGTAGGGGCAGGAATCTTAGGCTTATCAGCGATGTATTACAATTGGTAAGTTGCTATATGATACAAAGGTAATGGCAGTTTATCTAGACAGATATGACATTACATAACGATGCAATACAGCGGGATCTCTACAAAAACTGCAGCACGTTAGCCAAATACCGGAAACCCTGGGACATTCCAGTAGGACATTTCTTAAGGAATAAAGTAATTATATGCTAATCATGTTACCTTTCAAAGATTAAAATCTAAAGCAGGAATGATACAAAAAATTATTGTTTGTAGTCTGCTAACCTTACATCAGAAATTAAAGCCCAATAAATCTTTTGAAAGGACTTCAGTTACCATATTGTATTGATTTTATTGTATAGTATTGACATGTATTTTATGTTTTAGTCTGTGCAGCCCAGAATACAATTCAAATTTTAGAATTTTAGAATTTTAGAATTATTATTTTATTATTTTATATTTTATTATTTATTTCTCTCTCTCTCTCTCTCTCTCT
>JAOVYW010006593.1:0-11409 GCA_025775045.1 Hiodon tergisus
GTGTGTGTGTGTGTGTGTGTGTGTGTGTGTGTGTGTGTTACTATTAGCATATGAACCTTATACAAAAAGCTGTGGCATTTTTACTGAATAATTATTAACCAAATGGCACAAACACATCATTCTGTGCCCAGCAGGTGAACAGAAACTGGACAGTGCAGTCTCACACAGGGGATGTTTACATTCAAAATGGGTAAGAACCAGTGTATTTGTTAGCAAAACGGTTTTGACATATAACCAGTACATTAATCAATGTCAAGAGCAGCCGTGCAGGAGCTGAAATATTCCATGGGTAACGGCACGGAGGTTGTGACATAATCACATGTAGCACGAGCAAAGGAAATGTAAATCGGGGAGACCATAAAATGTGTTCACACTCACTAAATTGGATAACCTGCATAACAAAATAGTAAAAATGGAACACGCTGAATTCCGTGTCAGCTGGGGTTTAATGGGCCTTGTTTATCATGGCTACTTGAAGGTTTAACGCTTTGCAGTTGATGCTCAACGCCACTGGCGCACTCTCAACTCATTTGCACTTCTGCAGAGCAAGGTAGGAGATGGCATCAGAGACGCATGGCAGTTAGTGTGTTCAAGTTGCATTTGTAATGCGTGTACAGAGCAAAGATGCATTTATGTAAAAACGAAGATTAAAATGCCCTGCGTCATTCATGGGTTTGGAGTTTGATTTAAGATTATTATTGAAAATAATGGAACAATAACAATCTGCAAACTTGAATATGCCTCAGAAGAACAGCTGGGTCTTCATTTGTGGCTTTGTTTTTGGATATATTGATCAGAGGATTGGGTAGTTGGTGTCCCACCTCCCAGTTTTCCTTTATTGAAAAAAGAATATTGGCTGTGCATTATTCTCTCCCTTAATAAATATTCCACACAGATTTCACTTGGCTGCTTGTAGGTGCCCTCCCTGGGAGGTTTTCCGTCACTTTGGCATGTGAAGATGAAGATAAATGTTAATCACCACAACTGGGTCACAAAAGCTGTCTTTCTGTCTATTTCCTGCATGTGTTTTGTGTGTTACGGGCAAATACAAACCCTGTGTTGTAAAACTTTCCAATTCTGTTGTGAATTTTTAGTTAAAACTAGAAATAAATGGGGGGGTGCCATGTCAGCAATGCCCCGCGGTACAAAGGCATTGGCCTCTCATCTCCCCCAATGTACCCCCCAGTATCTGTTGTTAGTGCTGTGTGCCTGTACTCTCTTCACTAGATCTGCAAACTCTGAGACCCCTGAAAAGTGACATGGCAGGGTTGTTAAGTTTCTGCAGCGTTTATGCAGCAAAGACCGTGTAGTCTCTCTGCATTAATTTCCTACTTCCGATTTAGCTTGTTGCTAAAATTAACCTTATAATGCGGATTTATTTTTGACTCCAGTTATTGGAAAGGCAGGCTCTGTAAAAAGATTTACATAATAGGGTTTGTATGCGTGCACGCAGACATGGGCAGAGTGAACGAAGAGCCTAAATTCTTCATGCTAAACGAGGAGGAAGGAGAATGTTGCTGGATAATTAATATTCGGCCATTCAAATATAAGTTGTTAATGTTGGCGCTTAATGAAACGGTAATGCAAATTGTACTTTTACACCAAGTGAATGATTTGGCAATATTGCCTTGACAGATTCTTTGAGCTTTTAATGTGAAATGAAATGGCTTTAAGGTGTGTTGGATTCAAATGGTTATCCATGGGCGCGGACTCCTTAAACGCAGTGTAGTCCAAATAATATTTTTTGTCATGTTAAACGTCAACAACTACATTGGTTTCTTGTAAAGGTTTCCGGTTCGACGGACGCTGAAAGCTTGTGAATGTGAAGATTGGGTAGGACCTTCTGTCGCCTTCCGTTAATAAACTGGGCGACGTTCACTTTCGTGCTGCTGTGCCTAATTAATTACGACCATATTCCCTTAAACGCCCGATTTATTTAAGACTCGTGGTTTATTTAATGATCTCATCGCTCACAAATGAGGTTTCGCTGTATCGTAATAATGATAATAATGATGACGTATCGGGCAAGAACTGCTCTTTTTAATTTTTAATTTAACATTCAGCACCCCCAAACATAATTCCCTCTCACACACTATTTATGTATAGATATATAAATGTAAGCCAAACCTATATCTAAATTCAAATGCCAAACTCTGTGTTGACCGTCCACCACAAACAAAGAACTCTGCCAAAAAGAAAAAGGCTGTCCTCAATATCAGGTTTGCAATCGGTGAAATCCGAGACATGTCTCTTGTTGGTATTCGTTTCCGTCAACGTAACTTTATTTAAATTCCGAGATGCGACACAAGCCTTTGATAGCTATGGCTTGTGTGTTGGCATTGGTCTCCATGAAGAAACTCAGAAATGGCAATAATAAAACATTACTGTGAATTGCTTTCTTTTTTAAATTTTTTAATTTCCTCCCATTAAATAAAGGAGTACTGACGACATTTAACATGGTGGTTATTAATACCACTCCTAAATGGAAGCCAGGACTTCCGTAGAATAAACTCTTAGCAACCAGAAAAAAAAGATAATTTGATAATGTTTTAAGCCTGTAACAAAAGTCTTCCACAGTACTAATAGTTTAATTGATGTATCTTAAGAACCGAGTCGTTCTTGAGAATTAACTTTGTGAATTAGTGTGTATGGAGACAAATATATATTATATTATATTCTTCACTAGCTTTCGAGAAAAATGTGATATAGTACGAAATTCTGTGAAGAAATGTTGCTTCAAATTTACAAAAAAAAAATGTAAATTTCCTCAGATGTTGTTTTCAGTTTAGTAATGGTGGTTTAAGGAGAAACACCCTGGATACTTCTGCATTATTAATCAGTACTTTCAATTATTAATTTGCGAGTTTATTTAATTTACTTGTTGATGTTGTAATTCATTCGAATTATTTTGCACATATTTAGATTTATTTTTTCCTTTTGCAAACTGTGCAGGGTTTTTTTGGGGTGTTTTTTTTAAAACCCCCAACCCCATTTTAATATCAGAATGGAAAGTTGAAGATTTGTTGAAAGCTCTCCCTATGAACCGTTAATGATCTCTGCTTTATCGATGTGTTACTTTTTAATACGTGTCTTAAGCTGACATTACTGATAATGCCGTTCATTTATTTATTTATTTATTTGAGCATTTAAAAAAATGGACAAACTACTTGTTAAATAGGAATACGTACGTGTTTATATCCTGCTGTACGGCATATTTATGTTACAGTAGAAAAGATGCAGAATCTCTTTTAATGACAGCACATACCTGTGTGTAGGTGAACTAGATTGCTGCTGTGAATACACGGCAAGTATTTTATTTTAATTTTTTTTTGGACTAGGAACTATTATAATAAATGAAATAGTATATATTTTTTTATTTTCAAGATTCTGTCCGAAGGCTATGGTTTCGCTGTTACTGCCAATCAAAGTGAAATAAAATTTTAAAAGAAAGCAAGATTTGTGTACCTGGCTCTGTCTTGCATTCCAGAAATGTTCTTGAAATGTGCTTTTAACCTTGGGAGAAACAGTCACATGTCCGCACTGTGTTTTGTAGTCTTTTGAGGGTGGATCTCAAAGCAGGGATGTTTTGTGTCGCTGACTACACTCAAAGCAGAACCAGGCCATGCCACAGTTACAGGCATGCACTGAAAATTTATTACATTTTTATTTTATTTTATTATCAGCCAATCTGTAAGCATTTTTAAAGACATAACTGTTGAGAATGCCCAAACCCTGTATGTGATAAGGAATAGTTCTACAGATTGGCCATCTTTAAGAGAGGATTGCTCTTGGTTTTTTGTTTTGTTTTCCTCTTTGAAGTGCATCTGTATATGGGAAGTTGCTGAACGCTGTTCCATGATGTTATTTTTACACTGAAAACAGAGAGAAACTTGCCGTAATGTCAAAGTGTTTGAGGTGAATGAGGTGCTGCGGGGAGTGTACCCTTTGCTGACATTGGAGGTAATGCATGCTTAGTCACAGACTCCACCACATGGGGTGCTTGTTATTTGGCATATTAACCAAATGCTGCCCATTTGTGTTTAACATATAAAACAGAAGGGATCGGCAGTGCTTCTCATGGGGGTATGGCCGCCCACTCGTTCAGATAAAGATCTCAGTAAGTAAACGGTGAAATACTAATTGAACTGGGGGTAGAAAAATAGAAGTTTAATAGAAGTTGCGTGATTTGGGATGGGGTACTTGTAATGTGAGGCCCTGAGTTGTGAAAACTCTGGCCCCCAGCCCCTGGCTCCTGGCGCTGAGGGGCTCCTGCAGGTTTTTCGTTCCTGATGGCACTTGCCGTTTCAGTTTCCACATCCTCTCGGGACACGTCTCCTGCTTGTGTGTGGTGTTTAACTAGAACCAATTATCTCACTTTCTATGTGAACAAGCTCAGCTTCTGTAACTCTCTAGAGTCTAGTTCCGTACACCCCACCCAGAAAAGTCATTACGGGCAGCAGGTGGATGCACGGGACGTGTCCAGGTTCAAGTCGCAGGTGGTGCACAGCTGTTAAACCCACGGGCGGAGTACTTGACCTAAATTGCTTCAGTAAACATTGAGCTGAGGAAATGGATGATGTGTGAATGTGTGGGCCCCCGTGAGTCTCGCTGACTGGATAAGGGCATCTGCCAAGCAAAGAAATCATCATTTTCCCTGCCCAAGTATTCATTTTGTCCGTTTGCTTGTTTAGGATGGTTTGTTGAATGGTTTCTTTCAGGGGGAAATTTTTCCTTCTCTGTCTCTCCTGCGGCACTGCCTGATAGAGCTGCCCTCAGTGGGGTGGTGGTGGGAGGGGGGCGAATGACAGGCTTTTCTCTGTCATTTCTGTACCAATATGAAGATTATAGTCTGGCTTAATTTTTCACAAGACAGAACAGCATTAGTCTTCTCAAAAGTCTAAACTTAATCCCCTCAGCCTGTTCTGAGAGGTTTCATTGTGGATCGATGGATCATCGAAGCCAAACACACTAGTTTTCACTCGGCTTCTGTTTAAAAACTTGTGCCATGTGTTTATGAATTTCTGTGTGCTGAAATCAGTTTGGTGGGAATCCACTTTTTGCCCCATCCAGTATCCGCTTTTCCTCGTCTTTCTTTTCTGGTTCACGCAGTTAGACATTTGTTCTCCCTGCCTGTTTGCATCCATATTCATGAACACAAAGAAGAGCAGCTTACAGTCCAGACTAGTGAATATTTATGAAAATCCTCTCTATGCCGACTGTATTATGAATTCTGTTTAATATTAATTTGTGCAGCTGCAGGACTCCTGTATAACTGCTTTCAGGAGGCGTGCTCGGGCCTGAGCAGAAGGAACACCTGCTCCTCTCGAGATGACAGACGTGGCTCAGTTAAATCAAAGATTAAGTACACGCAGCTCTTTTCAGAACCAATGTCGATCTTAAAGTCTTAAACTTGAATCCAGCTTTTTACTTTGCAAATCTATGACAATTAGTTTTGGTTTTTCGGAACACTCATAACAAGATCAAACGGGCTGCCTGACGGGTACGCCTGTGTTACTTTAAGAGCATTAGACAAAATAATAATAATAATTATTATTATTATTATAAGGGTGACTTTAAGGCTTTCATTTTATTTGTGTCTAGAGCAAAAATGGGTTTTGTTTCTGAAGAAGTTGGACTTGGTTCATTTAGCATCCCGCTACATTAGCATCCCGCTACTCCCTGCTGCTCTAAAATCAGGCTGACAGACAATTGGCCTGTGGTCGGTTGATGGAACAGCCCGTGACAGCTGGCCACACTCTGTCATTAGGCTGGTCACTTGCCCATTTGCAGGTTATCGCCCTACGTCTCTGCGTTGCATGTTACACCAGAATCGTTCTTAAAGATGTGCGCTGGTGTGAACCACTTATCATAAATAGGTAGATGGAATCACATCTTAGGCTATTTCCAAAAGAAACATAATGTGGTCTTGTTTAGTAAATGTTAAAAAAAATTAACATGAGAAAAAGTGTTTCCTGGCATCTCTTCAAAATTCTGTTTGTTAAAAGGTTTTAGTTTTACAATGCAGCTTCATAGTACTATCATCTTCATATCTGTGTACTGGCCATTCTGACCCTTGTAATCGCTATGATTATATAAATAGATCTTTCTTTCTGGGTGTATGCCAAAGCTGATCCCAACCCCTCAGGACTGTACCCAGCTGCCATGTTCCCGTGCTCTGTCTGGCTTTGGCACCCAGAGCTGGCTTCCCCTCCGTGTGGGGGGTGGGGGGGGCGAACACGGAGCCAGTCCTGTGCCGAGTTGTGGATTTTTGTCAGCCTGCTGAAATATCCCCCGGACTTTCTCTTATTCCCTCCCTCCATCCATGTTTCTCATGTTATCATCTTTCCGCCAAAATGCAGGTAAGGCTGTGGCGATGTCATTTGTTTTAACCTTAAGCCATTCCTAGGGTCTCTTTGTAAATGAAATCCCACAAGACATGAAACAGCCCTCAGCTCCGTCCCTGTTTTGCTTTTCTCTCTCTGCTTTATCTGCTGGTGGAACTCTTTTACATGCTAATATGAAAATTGGATGTGCAGCCCATTAGCTCCCCGAGCCATTTGTATAATCAGTGCCACCGGTGGGGCCGTTTCTCAACGGCAGTAAAACGCAGAGCTGTACGCTTGCTTGCTTAGCCTGTCTGCACCTGCTGAACCTTGCTGCTTTAGACCGTATAAAGCCGATTTGGGCTCCTGGGCCCAGCTTGGTTATATATTGCCCTCAGTTCCCCTTTAATTGTTCTCCTCCAAGTTGGTTTTGGGCATCCAAGTTTGTTCGTTCTGGGGTTCACCCAAGTGCTGTTTTTCAGTCTCTACATTACAGAAAGTGGCCCGTCCATTTTCATCTCCTCAGAGTGAATTTCGTCTACTGAGAGTGGCATCTGCGGGTTCTTGTCTGGTTTGCTTAAACAGTTCTTGGTTTGGGATGGTTTATGGTTTTGTGTCTTCCTCGGGGTTCCTCAAGGTCATCACCGAGACGTACAGCGGTGTTGATAGGACACAGCTCTTATACTGGCTCAGATTGGCGTTTGTTGGAAATATGTCACATTTGAAAGCTGATGTGAGCCCTAAAAAAAAAAATACCTTGGCTTTAGTTGGACAGTTTGTGATATTTGAGTCTAGCGCTGCCTATTTGAGTCTAATGAACCAGTGTTGTGTTTATTGACGTCCATAATATTGTCATCTTCAGTCCTATGATCTGACTGGTGCTGTTAACTAGTTCTGATTTCTGGTACCTATGTTGCTTTCTTCATGACCCAGTCAAAGGCGACGTTGAGTAAGATTGCGGATGTGAGCCTGACTCCTGATTTCGCCCGGAAGGCAGTATCTGATTGTCTGATGATGAGCGATTACTCCCCATAGAAGAGCTTGGTAAGCTCCACTACAAGTGAAGGAGTTTTTTAATGCTTACAGAACTCTCCAAATTTTTCCTTCGTGTAGACTGTCAAAGGCTTTTTCAGAATCTATAAAGTGAATTTAAAGCTCTCCCTGCCCACGGTTGCCCTGCTCAATAACGTTCCTCGGTGTGATGTATGGTCCAAGCGTCCTCTCTCTCTCTCTCTTCTGAAACCCGCCTGTTTGTTCCTTAGTATTCTATCCACAACAGATAAGATCTTGCCAAAGATGATTCTGAAGAAGATTTTTAGCCGGAGCGTTGGTTAGTGTCAAAGGGTCTTTTAGTTCAGTCTTAGGACAATCAGTGTGGTTGGTTTTCCAGCAATGCCTTCAGTGTTGGTACTGAAAAGCGCAGCTCCTGGGACCGTGTGTCTCAGAGGAACCAGAAATAGAACCTAGTTGGAATACCAACTAATGTAATTAATGGATGAAAAAATAGGTTATAAAGACAAACTGAGCGAGTGAGTGCACACACACACTCCTCCTCCCCTTGGATGGTATTATCAGAGCCAACAAGTGGAATGCACTGATGATGGTTGTAGCCAGTGCTAAAGTCAACAGATGGTTGTGTTTTGTCAGCTCCCAGCAAAACTTTTATTTGCACATCCAATGTTTTGACTGGTCAGCGAATACTTAAATGATTATGCAATAATGCAAATAGTGTATGTGGTGATAATAATCTTACGTTAGGCTCCATCACCACGACTCAAGCGTTTTGCCTGGGAGTTAACCCCCTTGGATGTTTAGTAAGTGGTGGAGTTGAAATAAATTTGATGTGCTTGAGTGCATGGTTTTGTGTGGCGGGGATCCAGGTGCACGGACCCCATTCACGTTAATACACCTGTTTTGTGTTCGAGCTCCTGGGCCATTCAAATGCGTACTGTGAGTCGAACAACGCAACAGCCTGACCATATCCTGAATGAGCAGGATTAAAAGTTGCCTAAAATGAATAAGGGAAAATACAACCCATTTCTAGCAGATGTTAGATAACAATGGCACTTTTTTTAACAGCAGTAGAGCAATTACATTTAATTAAATTTAATTAAGTTAAAGGTTTATTTAAATTATTTTTTTTACGCACACTGTGTGTGCACAGTAATCGGAGAACTCGTGCTGTGTGGGGTTGTCTCGTTGTTGACTGCGAAAAGGTCAACATGCCTGCAGAAAATTTTTAATGAAGTCATCATGAATTACATCGGTGCTTTATGAATAATAAGGCCTTTACACTGGGGCAGATCGCTGTCATACAGTGGGCATCCTAATTCCGGTCACCTCAAGTTAACCCTGGTATCGTTCCAGCAGTGTTGGTATGCATAAATATGTCAGCAAGCGTACGCTGCTGTGCATTTTATTGATGAAGAAATGTGCGCTGGTTAAGCAGCTCAGCCGGGGGGCGCTATTTAAGTGATGTTGTCACTGTTATTTGAAATCCGCTGCTGCAGCACCTCCATTTTACCGATTCACAGTAACTATGGCAACCCGGGGCTTTGCTGTGGAAAAATTTAGATCTGAGAGATTTTGTCACTTTGTTTGAATGGAACTAGCAACCTGGGCGATTTGTTTTTTCTCCTTTAAACAATCTATGGGAGAGCTTTGTTTCTGTCACCTATCAGAGGTTTTCTCCCCCCAACAGTAGCGTAAGTTCTCTAGCCAGCACTGAAACGTCTCCTGCTCAACGGGACCTTGACTGAAAACAGCATCTCTGTGCAAAGAGAGCGCGTGGTCCTATTGTTCTGTCAGTCACAGGCCGAGAAGTGAATTTTGACACCGACATAAAATACAGCCCTGGCTTTGCACCACTGGAGATCAGTGTTTGGTCTGTGCACCTATAGATTCATGTTCTCCACTGGCTAAATGTGCTATTTAACAGCCAGTTGCTCCAACTCCCATCAAACTCGCTAGAGGCTACTGCCCTGGCAATATATACAATTCAATGACACTAATAATGAAAACTTAAAATGTGTCCGGAGGTTGAAATGCTAATATAAACATGTCGGATGCTTTGGGAAAAACGTGTGTTGAGGCATGTGTCTGATCGCGGGCAGTTTCTCTTCTGCTACTGCTGTGCTCAAAGAGCAACATTCTTTGGAGAAAAACAATTAAATTCCCGCATTTATTTGATAAGTAGTGGTGCCCCAAAAAAACTGATCCCTTTTTTCGGTTGTGTGAAGCAAATCTCTGCTTTTTGAAGAATAAAGATTCAGCTAAGAGTCCATCAGGGAGATCAGCGGTCCCATGCCTTCAGGGATTTCCTTCAAACTTATAAATAGTGAAAGTGCATAATTCTCAAGGATTTAAATCGTTACGTAACACTGATTTAAGATTAATGTGTAATCATGCGAGAACTTCGGATAAAATTCCGATAGTTCTAAGATTTGATAAAGCTTCTGGAGAAACAAAGGACTGGCCTCTGCACTGTTGTTATGGTGATTGGTGCTGTGGGCTTCTCCGTGCAACACAATTAATACAGGCTATCTTGGCAATCAGACAATGCTTACAGGGCTTCATAAAATACCTCTTGTTGTTTTCTTATTCGGAGGGGTTCAGCCTTCCAACACCTGTAATGTGGTAGTTTCTATACTGCAGGTGTTCCATGTCATCGCGGAAACCGTTGGACTAGCCTGTAAGTGCGTCGCGTTTCACACAGTGTGTTAACCATCAACTGTGCAGCCAGACACTGTGGGGGGAAAAAAACCCTTTTAAGGGCTTTGGGGTTGGTTAAGTTTTGAGTAGAGGTTTAATCAGAATGCACACATCGTGATGGTAATAGTTGGCTTTCTTTAGGAGTTTTTGTTTCAGCTGAAGAGGTCAGAACGCTGCGTGCCATCGCTGTGATATAGAAGTATGTGCATCTTTCGTAAATGTATCTGACTCGGTATGGGTGATACCCAAGAGACGCTCAAACATACCCAGTTTCTTTTTGCCCAAACCTCTTCTCCTGTTGCCCTTCTTGCAAGGTTGTGCCGTGTGATGATGAGGCTAACGCAGACATTTGTCCGATTTCGTTACGCGTTCCTTTGAAGTGGTGAATTTCACCCTGGAGAGAAATTGGAACAGTAATAACCTTACTGTCAATTACCTTGTACTTTTTTTGAATCTTCATTTCTCTATCCGTCTGTTCTTAGCACTTTATAGTTATTATTTCAACTAAATGTGATTGCACCACCAGGACAGACTGTATTTGTTTGTTAAAAAAATGTTTAGGTTTCAAAACTATACCCAGCACACAATTACTCATAATTATCCTTCATATGTATTTGCATATTTATTGAATGGTAAATTCAAAACAAAAAATATGTAAATGTTTGACTGATATTTAAGTACAGATTTTTTGTAGTGTTACATTACCAGGAGGAATACTTAAACATGTACACTAAAATCAATTAATGAATACTAACGTTAGTAGTTCAGTGCTGCACATGAAGGCATTAAACTTTTTGTAATGAACACAAATAACCTGATTTTATACCCACACTCGCAGATTATGGATTATGGCCATAGATTTTTAATACTGTCTTTTTTGGTCATTACTTTACTTTTTTAAATTGTCTGCAAGTAAGAGGATATTTGGCCATGCATGGATCAACTGTCAACTGCAAACAGTTTTTCCCTTATCACAGGATGTAAACTAATTTATTATTCATCTCTGTGGTACCTCCCCCTGATGCTTTGTAGAGAAAGAAACGCCCTCTCGTAAAACAGATTTGCAATGTTTTTGCTAATTATACAGATATCTGTAGCATTCTACATTACACTCCGGTTCTCCTTTAAGCAGCAGAGGGCGAGGTCATCTTTGATCAGTTAGCTTGAAGGTCATGGATTTTATCTGCCTTTGAAACCTGGGGAACTTGACAGTGGGACACGCTGCATTATTTGCCATTAGGGTCTCAGTCAACACAGTCTCTCGATCGGTCATTTCTGAGCAAACTCCTGCAGAAGAGAGGTGGCCAACAAGCCCTGACAGTTATGCCTGTGAAATCACACGAGAAGAGACTGAATCCTTTGATATGTTTTTTTT
>JAOVYW010006594.1:0-42985 GCA_025775045.1 Hiodon tergisus
CTGAATGAGTATAGTATCAGTATCAGTCAATCAGTACTGAATGAGGCACCTCTCCATAGCTCTCCGTGAGCAGGTAGGGCTACACGTAATATTAACAAATCTTTTTTGTTGAATTTTTTTGTTTTAATCGCGGAAAACTTTTCACAACATTTACTGCGCCGCAATAGCTTTTTGAAACCTCTTGCAAAGCTTTTATTTACTTCTTATAATTTGGAGTTTCATAAATCTGAACCACGATTATTTTCTCTTCCAACAACATTTCTACATTTCTCTCTCTGAATATATCTTCTTGGGAAGTGTTAATGTGCAGTTGCTGATCGCCCCTTGTGGGAAAATAGCTGGAGCTTGCAGATTAGCCCACTGTGGGCTGCTTTGTGTCCACACAGATTGGCACACTGTGGGCTGCTTCATGTGTGCACAGATTGGCACACTGTGGGCTGCTTTGTGGGTACACTGATTGGCACACTGTGGGCTGCTTTGTGTGCACATTGATTGGAACACTATTGGCTGCTTTGTGTCCACACAGATTGGCACACTGTGGGCTGCTGTATGTCCACACAGATTGGCACACTGTGGGCTGCTGTGTGTCCACACAGATTGGCACACTGTGGGCTGCTTCATGTGTGCACAGATTGGCACACTGTGGGCTGCTTCATGTGTGCACAGATTGGCACACTGTGGGCTGCTTTGTGTGCACATTGATTGGAACACTATTGGCTGCTTTGTGTCCACACAGATTGGCACACTGTGGGCTGCTGTGTGTGCACACTGAATGGCACACTCTGGGCTGCTTTGTGTGCACACAGATCCCTGGGAAATGTGGGCTAAGCGTTTTTTTAATTTTTTGTAATACATTGTTTAAAATGGATTGCTATGCTAATTTACTGGCTTTGGATCGACTGACTGTGTATTCAGAGCTTCACAGTACAGCAAAGTGGCAATGGGTGGTATTCTTCTCGACTTCCTGTAATGATAGAGGACCTCATCACCAACACTTCAGAATGTGGCGGTCAACAACATCTCCCACAGATTAATCTAGTCCAGGCTTTTACTTTTTCTGCTAGAAGGCAATGTTCTCCATCCATACAAAATAAAAATAAAAATCTCAACAATCCAATCATAATCATACATAATATATACTGTGCCTTCCTTTTTTGCTCACAACATAAAATACTGAGAATTACAGATAAAAGTATTGCCATGCAACACAAGATTGCGTGGTTATGTTGCAATCTTGTCCAACATGCGTAAGATTTACTGAACATTGAACATGAGATAGCATGCTGATTTGTGAGACAGGTTAAGTTATAAACTATTTTACACAAATAGTCCAAAGCAGTCTATAGCAATTCCTACATAGCTGCATTGGCCAAATGCAAACTATCAACATATTTTAATCAGTCTTCTCACACATAATGCATAATTTCCCCTGTATTTCAGATAAAGTGTATTGGTATTAAGCAAATGAGAACTGAAGAATTTAAATAGCGCTTGGAGGACTACTATTCAAATTTTTTAAATGGCATATTTCTTTAGTGACTGGCAAAAACTGTAAAATTTCACCACTATTGCTCTACTCTGACACTCCCAGGATCAAAACCTCTAACCTTCTGGTCACAGTGCTCTATACTGCCATCTGGATGTGTCGTAGGAGAAAGACGAGACCGACTGTGAATTATATGCCTTGTGTCCCAATGAGCAGTGAAAATGGATATGCTAATTTAAACGCAAATAACAGAAGAGGATACGTTCCATTTGAGTAGGATTACTCCATTCTGTTTTATCATTTATTTTGGTTTAACATAATGTAGTGGAACAGTTCCATAAATACCCTTTAAATTTACAAAGAAATGCTCAAATAATTACCCATTGCATTGTCAGATGCGCTACAATTGTTACGCTATCCTTCAAATCGGTGCAGCTTTGTTCCTGCTTATTGGCTATTAAACTGAAACCAAGCAGATCATTCAAAGTGACCTGGAATATTTAGTTCATTGAACAGCGTTGAATCATTTCAGCACATTCAGAACAGTAAGCTAATTTACAAAATTATATTCATTTACATCATTTTAAAAATCTCTGTAAAACTGAAAGGATGGGGATATGCCAATGAATAGTGAAACTGAAGATCCCAGCTCACTATACTTTAGTGGAGAGATTGGACGAGCTCTTTGATATCACCAGAACTGAGTTAGTGGAGAGATGGGACGAGCTCTTTGGTCTAACCATAACCGAGTTAGTGGAGAGATGGGACGAGCTCTTTGGTATAACCACAACCAAGTTAGTAGAGAGATGAGACTAGCTCTTTGATTGGCAGAGCCATTCGCTTATTCCAGGTTCCAAGGCCCGTATATGGAAAGACATTGCAACACTAGTGTTGGCATCTTCGAATGGTGTAAGAGACGGAGGTTATACATGACAGGCCCACTCCCCCTTCTCCACCCATATGTGATAGGCCCACTCCCCCGTCTCCACTCACCCATGATTGGTCCACTCCCCCGTCTCCACCCATACATGACAGGCCCACTCCCCCGTTTCCATCCGAACGTGATATGCCATTATAGAGGGTGAAAATGGCTTGACTTAATTTTTAAAACTCAACAAACACGTTGCCATTTTTTCAGGATTTCATTGTAGCCAACTTATAACAGTAGTTATATATAAATTAATGTATTTATTGATATGATTACATGCTGTTACTCAGGGATTTGCTTCATTGCTGTGAAATCCAAGCTACTGAAAAAATACATTGTTGTTTCAGCATGCAGTTTGTGGTGGGATTTCCAGAGTTGGCACATGTATGTGTTCCAACTTCAGTTGTGAAGAGCAAGGTGTGGAGTGGGCTACAGGTGCAGCTCTCCAGATGGCAGTGATGATAAAATAAATGAGGACGGGGTGTTCTGCTTCAGGGGGGCTCAGGCTGAAGGCTTTAATTAGAGAAGGCCCAGCGGTGGCCAGGAAAGACAAGTTCACAAATTATCTGTGAAACCTGACTCGCCGTCTGCTTGACACATCCAGAAAACTAAGGCTGGGACCTGACAGCTCGGTGTCTTCGTTTTAACAGTTACTACCATCAGACGAGTTCCATCATGCCTTGTCTCCCTGAACAGAGGGAATTCACTTTCCTCCTGGCCTGCGAAATTTCCCCTTTATTTTCAATGCTCTTCCTTATCCTCTGTGATTGCATTAAACTTTCACAAAATCAGCATGACATTTGTAAAGATCATCATCTTATTTGATTTTATTTTTTATTATAAAAAATTTTTTTTAAATCTTAATATATAAAACAGTAAAAATGTGTTGTGCCAAAGGGCAGTGTGCCTTCAAACCACACATACCCCAAGCTGTGTTCAGTCATCAGCATCTACAAGGCTGTAATATAGCAAATTAACTTGGAAATACATTGAATGACTTAGTATGACTAAACATTTTCTTTCATGCAGCATTGTTTAGGGTCATGAGCACAGGGCAATAGCGAGCAACATGACCTGCTCCACAAAGGAAGGCGGTAAAAGAAACAAAGAAAACGTAGATTATATAATTCAGCTAGTCTGCTAATAAACCTCTAGTAGCTGGACCTTCTGTTCAGGGTTTGACACTGTCTTGTGTTGGGAGTTACCCTTGCCCTTGAAGGTGCATGGATCAGCTAGCCTTTCAGTTTGATCTCAGCTGCTGCGGCTGTCTCACCACAGTTCCTCACCACAATCTCTCTGAAGGGATACAAACAGGAGGCTGCCTAAATAAACAAAATGGCCGACGAGAAGCCATCAGCTTCTCACCAGCTGCAGCACAGTGAGGCCGGAACAGTGAACGTACTTCGCTTGTGGGGAATGCGGAGGGGGAAAATAAAGGACAGCCCAGAGGAACTGAGATGGGTGGGACAATCTAACAAACATTCAATGATCATAACAATGCCCCATAATCACAGTTTAAAGAAATGTGTTATAGCAATAGCCAGTTAAAATATCAGGTTCACTAGCATTTAAAACTGGTAGCATTGTTGCTAAAAGGTGGAAAAAGAGCCCCTTGTTTTTACTGACCACTGAGTGTTACGGATAATTAAGCTGTTTGAAATGTCTGTTTTGACTATAATATCGATTCAAACAGCTTTTTAATTTGATTTGTTTATTTATTACCACAGCACATTGTCAGCTTCATAAGCCCTCGTGTGTAAGTTGCCATAGCACATTTTTACATCATAATGTGTATATGTTGGCTGGAAGCAGTGTAAATATTTGACTTTATTCCCAATGTCTTATTAAAATAATGTTTTTTGTTTATTTTGCTTTTATTTGACCACTTAAAATCAGCTGCCACTCCACCAACCTCTTTGAAGATATGTGCTTTCAGCTTTCAGCTGATTTGAACATTTCCTGCTGACTGCCATTATTAATCAAATACACACAAAGTTACTGGCCTAAAAGTCATTCACAAACCCCCTGCACATCAACAAATGCAGCACACCTAGTGGTAATATTCAAAACAATTCATACATTGTGAAAACAATCAAATTTTATGAAGGATAGAAAGATTGTATAAATATATTTCTACTGCTAGCTAGGCTGGAGGAGAGCAGGGTGCGGGGGCCGGGGACTGAGGGCTGGGGACAGGGGATGGTTTACAGTTGAGAGTGAGTATGCCAATTGAAACGTTTGTCATTGTGGTTTTTGAGAGATGTTGGAAAGAACACGGGTTTGCAGGATGATCGTATTCAGCACCAGCTGTCGTCAGAAACTGGATTTTAAAAAGTCTGAAAAAGTACAACCTATTTCTGTGACTGTCAAGACACATGGAAGACATTTTTAAATGGAAGTCCACAGGGGCCTCATTCCCAATTCTCAGTGAGAACACATACGAAGGTACATGGAATGGCAAGCATTTACCCTCACCCAATAAGTCTGCCATAAAACTGTGCACAGGACTGTACACAGCAGGAGAACTATTGAAGTGGAATGCAGTATAACCAGCAGCCATGCAAACTACCAATGCCAATAGTGCATAGTAATTAAACTTGTTTTTTAGAACGGAATTGGCTATAGCAGCTTAAATTAGATTAGTCTAATTTGTGTCACACATCATGTACAAGTGTGCAGGACATTTCAGACAGGCATTCCATTGTATTTCAGGATGAACCGGAAACTTTGAGGGGAACTGAGACTTTAATTGAAGTGGATGAAAAAGTGAAGTGGCTCGGTCAGTGCCATATGAACTGAAAGAGAAAGTCAGTGATGGACTGGAGAAACTGGAAAATGCAGGCATCATTGAACCTGTTCAGTTTTTTAAGTGGCCTGCCCTTATTGTGCCAATAGTGAAGACAGATGGATCAATACACATTTGCAGTGATTATAAGCTGACAGTGAATCAGTCCTCCAGACTGGATGCTTTCTCAGTTCCACGAGTGGAAGTGTTATTCGCCAAGCTTGCAGGGGGACAAGCTAGACCTGAGACACAGCTACCAGCAGCTGGTCCTGGAGGACAGTTCCAAGGAAAATCTGACCATGAACACGCACAAAGACCTGTTCCATTACACAAGGTTGCCTTCTGGGGTGTCCTGAACTCCAGGTATTTTGTAGTTTTACAATTTGGTATTAAATTGGATTTTGACCATTTGTTTTACACAAAATACCCAACATTTTGAAGGCACACCATATTTTTGTGACACAAAATTTATAAAAAACAGACAATTGTTGGTTACATAAGTATTCATTGAGTCAATACTTGGTAGAACCACCTTTAGTTACAGTTACAGCTGTCTTTTGGGGTATTTCTCCACCAGCTTTGTATACCTGGATCCTTCAATATTTGACCATTCTTCTAGACAAAATTTATCAAGCTCTGTCTGGTTGTATCAATCCTGATCAGTTTCCCAGTACCTGGCGCTGAAAACCATTTCAGAGTGATGAGCAGTGTTGGTTTAGTGCCACAAACAGCATTTTGCGTTGAGGCTAAAAAAATAAATTTTGGTCTCATCAGAGCAGAGAACCCTTTTCCAGATGTTTGCTGTTTCTCCCACATGCTGTGAGGCAAACTCCAAACGGGATTATCTATGGGTTTTTGTCAGCAATGGGTTTTTTCACACCAAGCGTTCATGAAGCCCAGCTTTGTTGAGCGTCCGGGTTGTAGTTGTACCATGAATGGTTTCTCCCTTCTCAGCTGCTGATATCCCCACCTCTGTCAGAGTTACCATTGGCCTCCTGGTTGCCTCTCTTACCTTCTTATCGGGTCACTGAGTTTTGGTGGATGGTCTTCTCTAGGCAGAGTCAAGGTTTTACGATATTATTTAAAAATGGATATCCCAACCATGGTGCTTCTTCAGAACTATATCCCAGGCTTGGTAGCTTTGATAGCTCCTTGGTCCTCATGATGCTGTTTGTTTAAATATGCTCTCTAACAAACTCTGGGGCCTATTTATTTATGTATTTATTTTGAGATCATGTGACACTTTAATTAAACATAGGTGGACTAATTATGTGACTTCTGAAGACACTTAGTTGCATCTGAGCTGGTTTTTTTATCTGGTAAATAAACTCTTATTATTACAAAACAAATATGTTTTACCATCAAAGTGGAAGGTATTTTGTGTAAAACAAATGCTAAAATTACCTATAAAATCCAGCTGAATTCCAATTTGTAACACTACAAAATGTGAAAAAGTCCAAGGAGGGTGAATACTTATGCAAGGCACTGTACTTTTGTTGTTAAATGGAATATCAACTCTGCGTACAGGTATAAAAAGAAAAAAATGCATTATGCAGAAAGACTTCTGTCATCTTGAATGGAAGCAGCATCTCGAGGCATAGAAACTCTTTCCTCGTTAAAAGTGTATCATACCCCCTAACATACCCAGTCAGACCCTATCATACCCTACCATACCTTATATCACACCCTATTTCACAAAATATGGTGCAAGTTGGAGCTAGAGCCTGGATTGGAGTCCAATAGCCTGCAGGAGCCCAAAGTCTAGGACATAAAGCACAGCAGGATGAGGGTTATCATCATTGCTCTGCATCACAATCACTGCTCCTGATTGGAACAGCATGTCCTGCGCTGACAGTGTAATCAGACTCATTTGTCATTGAGTTGTTACAAGGACTTCCCTTCATTAGACTGTCTGGACTGATTTTTTTTCTTTGTATGTAAATGCTTTTTGATGTTAAATGTGAAGTATTATTTCCAGTTTCATTCTTTAAATATTTTCCTATTTACTCGCAAATAATAATTCAATCAAACAATGGGTTTTTGTTGGATAAAGTTTTATTTTTTTAAATTGAGAACATTGTCTAGAAAAAAATGAGACAACCAAATCTTTAGATATGCAGACAGGGTTCTGATTTCGTAAGAGAGTGGGAGAGGTCATGCCTTCTGAACCATATTTGAGACCAGCCAGACACGCTCGGTGACCCGCACGAGACCTGCATCACTCAGGCCCCCCGTCGCACGTGGACAACGGCTGTCAGGGGCACCACCTGGATCGGGTCTCCAGGAACCATAAGCACTACAACAAACTCAGCTTCCTAAATCCAGACAGATAAGGGCGAGATAACTTTTTTGGGTGTGGATGGGACGTGCTGTCAGTCTGTACCAGTGAGGTAGCATTTGTGTCTGTTGAGGTTAAAGGAAAGGTTTTCAACAGTAGTTTGATGGAGGAAGGTCTTTTACAGCGAGACATTATGCAGGGAGGGGTATTATACAGAGACACAGAAAAGGAAGACATTATGCAGAGAGGGGTATTATTCAAAGACACAACACAGGAAGACATTATGCAAACAGGGGCATTGCATAGCGACACAGCACAGAGAGACATTATGTAGGCAGGGGTATTATACGGAGACACAGCACAGAGAGACATTATGTAGGCAGGGGTATTATACGGAGACACAGCACAGAGAGACATTATGCAAAGAGGGGCATTACACAGAGACACAGCACAGAGAGTCATGCAGCAAGGGGTAACAGGATCCAAGAAGTCAAGAGGCAAGAAATTAGTCAAAATTGCTTCTCAGATCTCAGGAAAATTGTATACTGACCACAAATGTTTTTTTCATGTCTGTGCTGAGTGTACTTACCTGTAGCACTTGTGATTACAGGTGCAATTGTTAAAATAATAAAAACAGGTGTGCACAAGATTTTTAATAAACAAAGCCTTTTAAAGGGAACTATACTCCCAGAAAGATCTACCTACTTCTGAGGTCTTGTAGGAAGGATGGGGTGAGATAATATTTTTCAAGGGCTGGAAAGCTTACAATAAAAGTTGATTTTTTGGTCCATCAATTTCTCTTCATTTCTGATGATATCCGAGGTTATGCACCATATCCGAGTATTAGAACCTTGGTTAGTTATTGTAACAGCTGCAGAATGAAGGTCACTTTATAGACTCTACTCTGAGTTTTTACCATTAGTGCTTTCCAGTGCATAAATTTCCCTGTGACTTTCCGGTGAACTCTCATATCAGATTGATTTGAGTTGCCCTGTCACACATCCTGCCTTGATAGAAAACTTTCCCTTTCATTTCCTCCATAGTCTAAAAGAGTATCACTCTACGTCTCCCTGTATGAGTGATGTCCTCCTCAGCCAATCACTTGAGGAGAAGTCAGTCAGTAATAACTTCCGTAATAATACTTTATTTATCTGTAGTCCAGGTCCTTTTAACACACTGACTTATTTTAACTACACGGATCAAGACTTATCGACATTCAAAGTAGATTCAGTTTCAGATCACATATTCAGCCAATGTTTGACAACCCAGCACTATACATTTGACTGGCCTGAAATTAATGAAAACCCAGTCGAAAAAAAGACTGCTGAGACAATCATTTGTTTTACACAGAGAGAGAGAGAGAGAGAGTAGATCAGATTTTAGGATATTATCACAAAGAGAAGTTTATAGTAAAAAACCCCACTAAGGACAAATGAAACCAGCTAGAGGTTTGCACACTTGAGCACTGCTGGCCTTATGAAGGATTACATGAGGGGACACAGCAGGGGCTGGCTCCCTCAGGAGAAGCTAAGTCTAAATCCAATTTCCAAAAGCTAATACAGGCACAGGCCCCAGTCAGTCGTCTCACACTGGCTATTTTACATACCCATGGTGCAGGGATGGACATGGCTTAATGTAGACCTGCCGTTAAAGACAGGCTGACCTTGGTGAACTGGTTGAATAGAAATTTGTTGAAATTAGTTGTCTACACATGCTGCATTTGCCTGAACAAACTCTTGTGGAAAAAATCCCACTTCTACGTTTGTAATCTCGTAGAGATCGAGATAAAACAATTATTATGTGTAAAAGGTTACCGTAAAAGGCTTAAGTATATTTTTTTATTTTGAACTATAGAAGATTGGCAGGTTGGAATCCAAAGTGAAGATCGAGGCACTGGAGAACCACATTGTGACTCAAACTCTCAAAATCTCTCTCACCCACCGTTTTCTTATTCATTGCTTCATTATATATTTTATTTCCATTTCCAAATTATCTGATATATCTCATAATCTAATATAATTCTAGAACGTTACTGAAGGAATATGTTATTACAACTGCAAGTTATTTCAAATGCAAGTTATTTCAAATAAGGTATAATATCTAAGGTTTCCTTAAAAGATCATTTTCAGTTTTAGTAATTTAGCAGCTGCTATTCTCCAGAGTGACATACAAAAGTTCATGGGTCAACAAGCAATAAAAAACTGAGCCCAATTGAGGAGTACTGCAAGAAGGTACAAAAACTAGTGTAGAGGAGATAACATACAATACAAACAAACAATACAATCATAATATTGCAGTCAGTTCCTGGGGGGAGATTCAGGACTGTGGTGTGAGGTGTACATTTTCAGTTTTCTCTTGAAGGCAGTAGAGGCTGTGGATCATCTGACTGTCTTTGGCAGAAAGTGATGAGAAAAGTCAACTTGAAAAAGGTCAATTCCACAGAGCAGGGACCATTAGGCATGCAGCTGTGGCAGATCACAAGGGTCTGGTGGGGATGTAAGGTGAGATGTGCGTGTCGAGGTAGCCAGGAGCTGATCCAGTGGTAGCTTGGTCGGTGGGTGTGATAATCTTGCGAGGGATCCAATCTGAAACAGGGCCTTAATCCAAAGTCATGACACTTAAATGACAGCCATTTAATTTTACACAGCTATTGCTAAATTGTTTTGGCAGACTATTTGACAATATGCTTGTGGTGGCATTTCACCTGGACTGGACTAGCTCTGCTAAACCAGGAAGGCATGGGTACAAACAAAGGAAGAATTGTCTCAGTATAAAATGAGTTTCTATTGTTATTGTAATTCAATTGTTATTCTATTGTATTTTTATAATTACATTTCAATCTTTATGAATAAAATCAGGATAAAAATACATTATATAGGCCTAATCATAATCAGGGGGTAATGCTGTAAATGGCATCTCTCCTTGTAGAATGAAAAACTGTAACACAGACTCAGTGTCAGTTCTTCGGGCTGTCTGCACATGCACAGTGTAGTTAGTTTAAAAACCCATTCATAGACATGCCAAACCTCTTTGAGTGTTTTGTGTCATTGACAGCAGTCAATGTGTAACAGTCATCAGCGTGCTGGCACTCCACTTCACTCCTGAAATTCAGAACTCCAGGGGGTTGAATCGGGTTTGGTTAAAATTTGATGGCAGGAATTGATGTTACAAGAGAAATTAATGCAACAAAGATGCTAAAAGTGAATTTACTTTATTTGTCAACAGCATAAAATATTTATCTTATTTGTTTGCATTAATAGCAGAAAGTGAGAGGACAGTATCATTCAGTTAAGGAGTGATACAATACACAGGACCTCTATTATGCTAGTCAATTTCTCAGATTTCAGTGGTTTAGGAGGATGAGATATTTTGTTTGTTGAATCAAACAAACTGTGCAAACTGTGGGACTGTACCTGTATGTAGACCCACCCCTCGCCCTGGGCTAGCCCCACACTGCCCTTACCCCACGCAATTCACCCCCTCCTTCCTTGGGATTACAATTCAGCACCAACCACTTATATATACAGAGGTTTGGGAAAGTTAATGTCTTCATGTATATTTGGTGAACAGGCAGGGAGGCTTCAAGGAGACTGACAGACTGATTTCTTGGCCAAACTAGCTGTTATCACTTGCCTGCTGGTGTGCATGTTGCATTCCAGTCCCACAGCACACACTGTACCCAGTACAAGAGGGCCTGGATCGCAAACTCCGTTCTAGTTCATCCCAAAGGTGTTTGATAGGGTTGAGTTCAGGGTTCTGTGCGGGCCAGTCAAGTGCCAGGAGAACGTTTCCTGCCTGACTGCATTGTGTAATTGCATTGACTGCAAACTGTAAAGTTTGGTGGACGAGGGATGATGCTATGGGGTTGTTTTTCTGGGGTTGGCCTAGGCCCCATAGTTCCACTGAAAGTATATGTTAATGCCTCAGCTTACCAAGAAATTTTGGAAAATTATATGCTTCAAACTTTGTGGAAACAGTTTGGGGAAGGCCCTTTTCTGTTCCAGCATGACTGTGCCCCAATGTACAAAGCAAGGTCCATAAAGACATAGTTGGATGAGTTTGGTGTGGAAGAACTTGACTGGCCTGCACAGAGCCCTGACCTCAACACAATCAAACTCCTTTGGATGAACTGGAACGGAGATGGCGAGCCAGGCCCTCTCGTCCAACATCAGTGTCTGACCTCACAAATGCTCTTCTGGAAGATTAGGCAAAATTCCAAGAGACACACTCAGAAACCCAGAAGAGTGGAAGCTGTTATAGCTGCAAAGGGGGGACCAACTCGATATTAATACCTATGGATTTAGAATGGGATGTCATAAAAGCTCCTGTAGGTGTAATTTGTAGGTGTAATTCAAGTTCCATCAGGTTTAAATTTAAAAGCCAGGCTGTGTACCTGTGTATAGGCTTGCCCTCAAGGTGCCCTAATAAAAAATTAGTATAGGAGGATTAGAATGGTAATTATGGTAAATAAAATAAATCAGTAAGAATAAATAGATGGAGTACTTGATAGCTCAGATATCTGTGCCAACAATCTGCACCTCTCTAAATATGGAGAGATCCTGTAGGCCTGTGTCAAATAATCAAAAAGAATTCCAATATTATGGACCTTAACTAGATTTTTGAATGTGCCCCGTATTTAGACCGGTGTAAAGCAGTGTGGAGCTTTGTAGATTGAATATATTCCGTATTTAGAGCAGTGTAGAGTGAATGTGGACCATATTTAGAGCAGCATGGAGCTGTGTTGAGTGAATGTGCACCATATTTAGAATAGTGCAGAGTGAATGTGCCCCATATTTAGAGTATTGCAGAGTGCCTGTGCCCCATATTTAGAGTAGTGCAGAGTTTTTGCACAGCTCAGAACAGGTGGAGAAGCTTGTTGCCCACTCCCTTGAGGTAGTCAAGGTCTTCTCCCAGGTCTCTTCTTTAAGGTCCTCCCAGGTCTCTCCTTCCAGGTCAAAGATCAGCTCTCCATGCGTCCGTCAAAGAGGATGGGTAGTCTTCATTGCCCTTTTGTTCTCCGTTAGACCAGTCTCGGGTTTTGGCATGCCCAGTTGTGCACAGTCCAGGAACCAACAGACACATGGTGAAAGAGAGCCAGTTCCCTGCTTTTATGTTCCACCCAAATGAGGTCCAATCAGGCTTGTGAATGTGTCTTAAAGCTAAGGATCTTTGGATGGGTTAAGGCTCTTCAAGTTTCAAGATGGTTAAGTACTTTTACAAGTTTTCTGTTTTAGCTGTGGAGTATTTCAGGCTTCACGTGGATACTGAACATGCCATAGAATGAGACTGAATCAACAAGACCGATTAAGTTGTTTTCTACACTGACTTTTGTATAGCACAAAGCATATGAAGTTAAATTAAAACAGACAGTGAGATTTTAGTATTGAGATATTATGGTCAGTAGAACTGATATCCTGATTTTCAAAAATGTGAACTGGGACAGACAGAGGTTAGAAACGACAAAGTAGAAACCAAGGGAGGTTTGAAACTGCAACCATTAACCTCTATGTGAGCCTGGATTAGGCTTGTTCCCAGTTCATTAAAGTCAAGACTGAAGCCGCAGTGTCACAGTGGTGCACTAGAAATAAAAACAGAGGATATAATGTTTCTCCACTTCGGAGTGTAAAGTGTTCAGTCAAACTACAAATAGCACTGTTGGTACCAGGATCACTTACTGTGGGGGAACATTTACTGTGGGGAACTGGAAAATTGTCAACGATTATGTTTCAGCAATGCACCCTCAGACAAAAAAAAACGAGTGTCCTTGAAAGAGGCTTTAGGGGCGGTGGATGGGGGCCTCCGTCACTCCTACCCGGCAGGGAGCTACATGGTTGATTGTGTGGGGTGGCGGTTTGTACAGCTCTTTTTGGTTTCAACGATCGCTCATCTCAGGGCGGCACAAGCAGGATTCCTCTGGCGCAGGATGTCTGTGCCTCTACATTTTTCGTCTGACTTTTAACCAGAGCAGGACCAAAGGACAGGACTGTATAACTGGGTAGGACGATGTACCAGGGTAGAGCTGAGTACCAATCAAGGCTGCGTCCCAGAGCAGGATCACAGGGCCCAGCAGGGCCCGAGGCTGGAGCGTTTCATGTTCTGTCCTTCACAAACAGGATCGCCAAAGACACCAAACTCATTCTGTCTCTTAAGAGATGGGATCTAACTATTCAAATAAAACAAAAAAGTTTCCAAAATAAATTTTTTTGGCGTGCAATAAAATGCATACCTTGGTTCAAAAACATTATCTAATTGGTTTAGTCACATTTCTACACTTCTTGCCAGCCTCTGAAATGCCATACACAGAGTTTTCTTTAAAACTTTTTGATTGGTTTCCCTCACATTCTATGTATCTTAAAGGCCGTGCTTTTCACATTTGTTCACTGTGCCGTGGAGCACGTTTTTGCTTGGTAGGTGGGAAATATAACCACTTGTTCTCTCAGCTCTTCCAGTCCAGCCGAGGCATTCTTAGTATTTATTAGCATGGAGTATTGAACGCTTAGAACAGCTTAAGACCACCTGAGGCTGAAAATCGATTTACAATATACATATATACATTCATTTAATGGATTAATTACCTAATGTTAAGTGATTATCGTATATTATCAGAGAGCCATGCTCTGTTGCTCTCACTTTAGAGTTGTAGATCTGGTTTCTGAGATGTTGATGGACTGACCTTCAAAACCGACACTTCCAACTTTAACTCCACATTTTATGATTCCATATAAAACCTTTTATTTGGCAAGTCAGAAATGGTTAAATAGAATAATATTTGATGAATTATTGAATGTACCCTGTAAGAATGCTTACTCATATTCACATCTCTCCATCCCCCGGTATCTCGTTCTCTTCCACTAAAACAGGGCAATCCGTATGCAGCCGAGTGACAACCACGTTAAGCTATAGTCGATGACGCCAACTAAAAGTACCTAGTGTAAGAACAACTGAAGTGGGACTTACTCAAAGCAATTACAGTCAAAGTCAAAGGTTTTTCAGTATCCCTTTTCGCTTTTTGCCATGATTGCTGTTCCATTGTCTGAAGTGCTATTGGACGATCTCTTCACTGAACAAAGGGTTTCTGTTGGAGATTGATTTTGCCCCCTGAGTCCCACAGTAGTTTAGCGCTGACGATCCACTTTGTCTTTATCCAGCTGTCCAACTGCAGAAGGCTCGCACCATAACTGCTTCATCACAGAACCTGTCCATTGAAATGTCAATTATTTTCCAAAAGATTGTTATTTTTTATACTAATTAACTACTAATTATTTTGATAAATAGTGCAGTGAAGTTTACCACAGTGTGGTGGCGTTTACAACATGAGGGTTTACCACAGTATTGTGCCATTTACCACAATGCCCTAACTGGTGATGGGGGAGGAGACAACTCAGGTGTGGCAGGGGGAAAGGTAAGAGAGAATGCAGGGTGCAGTTTTGAGAGGACTGGACGATTCAACCTGAATGTATTTGGCTGTGAACAGCTGCTGAACAGAGCTCAGGGAGCTCAGTTGGGGATGGAGGGTAGGGTAGGAGAGGCATATTCACGCTCCTTTCATAGAGAGATAAATATTAGAAATAAGAGATTAAATATAAGACTCATTTATTTCCTTATCAAATATTTTATTCAAAGGGAGAGACTGACTAATGCATTCGTTAATTTATGGAACAATTTTTTTGGTCGCCCTTTATAAAACAAATGTTTAAACAGGAAGAAACAGATGAGTTTCTGTTTATCTTAATAATAAAAAGCTACGATAAAATTAAATAGCTCTGGTTTTATCATGTCTCCAGAATATACTTTGAAATTGCTTGGAGGTTAAAAGGCCAAAGATACTGAAGAGGTTAAGACAGCTTTTATGCCAGGTCATTTGAAATTTAAATGGCTGCCGCCTTTTAAAAAGGTTATACATTTTAATTGAACAATAATTCTTTAATATTATACTGGGAGTAGACAAATGAATGGAAACAGCAAGCAATAATTGAATATGTACTAAATAATTTATGTGTTTTTGCCACCCTTTTCCTTTACACAGCTACAATCACATCCATGTCTCTGAACTTCCAATGAATGATGTTCAGATCTGGTGATTGGGGAGACGATGGAATGTGTTTTAATCAATCTTTATCCGAAGTCAAGTGACTTCAAGTCCATACCCTCCAAAGCTGCAACTCGCGAGTCTCAGACTCAGGTACCACGACACTGGTAACTATCATGGTCTTTAAAGCACTAAAATAACACATATAGGTCGATACGGAGCCTGTGGGACTCATCTCATCCTCATCTTGCACCTTGCTGACATTAACTGTCGATATCTGTTCAGATACTGATAATGTCTAGTACTAAGCAAAGGACAAAATGAGCAAAACATTTGAAATGACATTTGCATAACCTTTCCAGAAAAACACTGGAGTCACAGGCTGCTCATTATGTTTATACTTCAAAAATGCAACATCGGATAAAGATCACCTTCTAAAAAGGGTCTCCCAGACAAGATGGTGAGATGTATTCAATCAGATCTCAGAAGATTTAAGCTAGACTTGGATTTAACTTCCAAATTACATTTACATTTATTTACAAACCCTGGCATCGATTCAGCTGAACTTGATTGCTGCCCCTAAAAGTTCTTTGTGATGTGATGTAGTGTGATTGTTTTTAATGGGTTGTATTAATCTTTGCCTGTGTATAATTATGAGTATTTAAGAAATGTAAAAACACCCACATTAAGATCAGATGTTTAATATCAGTAACAATTTTCAATGAATATCCAGGATAACATGACACAAATGCAAGTTTTAAAGTGAGGGAATTTCAATGGTGTGACAACATCAGAACAGGAAGTAGATCTGTCAAATCAGGAAGTCAAATCTGATGCTCAGGTCCCAAACTCGATTTCAAATTCAAGGTCTTTAGATGATGGAGTGCCAGCATTGTGGTAGTAGCAGCCAACTTGATAGCAGCCAACATGAAACTTCTGACATCACTAACCTGAGATACCCGCTGGCTAGGGTGTCTTATCGCGGTAGTGTAAGACAGCAGTTTTCCTCATTTTAAGAAATAAATAAATCATTAAAGGATACTCTACTACAGAATTTTCCTGGAAATGACTATAAAATGGCATCAAGTCAAGGAAAGTTTGATTTCAAGTTCTTCTAAGGCTGAGCCGCCAAGAATTTACAAAATAACTACAGCTCAAATTAAATTCCCTTAAGAGAGATTTGGCATGTACCCCTCTTTTTGAATGTATCTCTGACCATGTCACCTGATCTTTCTTCTCTGACCATACTTTTACGACTACTCCCTTGACCACACTTTTACGACCAGGTGCGCTGAAGGTTTTGTCCAACACAGGGTAAGCAGGGAGATGCTAGGCTTCCCGCATTGCCACTTCAAAGAACAGAAATATGTGCCCTTTCCTAACCCAAAAGGAATTTCAAAAATCTTGGTGTATTACTTACTGCTAAAAGTTTCAAAACAGACTTTTGTTTTATAAAACAAGAAATTAAATAATAATAATAATAATAATAATGATAATAATAATAATAATAATAGAACTTTAAGAAATAATAATAATAGTCAGACAATGTGATCTAATTGAGAATCAGCCTTAAAGTAATTTTCTGCCTGGAATCTGACCGATTAACCTGAAGACACTCGTGTCTTTTTCTTGTAAGGGAAGTTTAATGAATTTCTATTGATTTTGCAACTCACACCGCAATAACAAACGATCGCTGCTTCTGTATCGGGTTTTGTGCTTTCCACAACAGGGTATTGCCCTCTATTCACAATCATACGGTGTTAGCGTTAAATTTAGCCAAACCCCGGTATCAAATAAATTCTGTCACACCTATACCTTTCCTTTTAGAAACGCTCCTTTCATGCCCCAAGTGACAACTCTCTGTGAGAAGACTCCATTGTCTCTCTCTTCATATTATTAAAACATAACCTTTTAATTATTTCCCTTTGAATAAAAGCTGCTTTTGTTTTCAAATGAAAATATTTCAGGTATCATGAAGTTATACAACCAGAATTAGTATCATCTGTTATTTCACTATTTCACAAAGATGACAAGCATTTTCCTTAAAGTCTTAAAAGAGCTTATTTTATTTAGTAGGAGAAGATAATGAAAGCAGACACTGCACAGCTCTTCCTTCTAGACCTGAATAAATAAATGAGCAGTCTTCTAAGGCAGGCCTTTCCCTCATCACTCTATAATAAATCCAAATATAAATGAACACAGAAATGGAAGCAGAGGTCTCATCTTGGGATGTTGTTGTTGTCCAGCCCTTAATGGAACACATTTTGTCCTGACTGAGCTCTTGGAGTTGGATAGATATTGTGCCTGCCTGACAATTTGGTGTCCTGATAGCTGGGTTCGATCTGAAACACCAAGGATATCAGCACGTTAATTGGGTCCATGTAAACTGCCATTATCACCAGAGTGCAAACTTATAATGCAGAGAATGCAGGGTTGAATCATCTTCATATCACTGCGGATTGTCAACAGGATTCCCCAAGCCAAAACTGGCTATGCAGCAATGGAGCTAGGTTAAGGTGAGTCCAGTGCTTTCTCAGCTCCTGGAGAATAAAGCTTCCTGTGACGTCATGTGACTTACCTGCAGATTTGTGGCACGGTTGGTGAGCACTGTGCATTTCCTTCAATTGTTTCTGGAATTCCTGGATGGGCTGCATATCCTGAAACATCACACATGCTAAGAAAGTCGGTTGCAGTTCCTTACTTCTTAATTTGAATTAATAATTTACAATATATAATTTACTTATACTTATACTTATACTATAAGTTAAATTATAAGATGTTAACTTGTCTAAAGTTAACATTCTATTTGCTTTCTGTAGATATCAGTGCGATCTGTGAGAAACAGAATGACATTCACTTACCATCATATATTAATTACAAATGAATTGAGTAAAAGTTTTATGACAAATTGTAAAAATTTGTTTCAAATGCTCTATAACAAATACAATTTGATTAGTTGATTGATTGATTTCATCAATACTTTCCCCCTTTCAGCATGAAATACAGATCTTGTCCAATCTTGCTAAATAACAAATCCCGATGACATCACTTCATTGCAGGCGTCCACAGAGAGAGAGGCCAATGGATCTGCTGATAAAAACATTAGATTTTTTCTTCCTCTTTCTCTCTCCTATTACTCTCACGCTCTCACATTTATTTTTCTCCCCCTCTTCTCCCCCCCTCCCTCAGGATTGTTCAGGCCCTTGGCGACGGTGTCCGGGATGCCTGTCAAAAAGCCTGTCTGCTCTTTAATCACAGATTTTCTAGGGCTATATTTCATTGCCAAATTGATGGAATTTCAATAAAGGTTACTCTGTAAGGAGGCATGAGGAACTAATTGCTGTCGACTTGCAATCTGGACTGCTAGGGCGAAAAGCTAAAACCCAATTTATCTTGTAATTGTAACATTCAGGAAGATGCGCAAGAAAAAAAGAAGAAATAGGCGAATGCTTGGGGGGGGTGGCGCTCAGACACGGAGGCGAGACTGCCGCTTTTGTGTGGCACCCTGGTGTGAACACCTGAACCCTGCTCAGACCAGCTACATAGTGACAGACAGCACTGGTCCAACAGACCCCAGAGGGGCGCCCCCTGCCTCCTCATCCTCCCCCTGGATGGTCCTGGTATGTTGCATCATCATTCGCCCTTTCCACCCGAGTCACAAGCTGACATACTTATTTTGGCTCAGTCCTGTCCACTACTCCCCAACAAAAATGAAAGAGATTAGTCCGCTAATTTGCTTACTTTTTAGACTGTGCCAGGCTGGCGGGTAATGCAAAATGAACCACACATGTCCCTCAAGATCCTTTTCAGACTGTTTTAGTTCTACTTTTTCATCAATAATAACCAGGCGTCATCATATTACAGGAACTTCACCCTGACCAGCTCTGGGATGCTGAGTAGAAAACAACAGAAGGGGAGACCAATGACTGCAACATTTCTAATTTCAATATCAGAAACAACGCCTTTTACACGTGCCAAGTTTGGTGGAGAAGGCTCTGTGAGTTTTTTTGACAAAATAAAAATGTTTGTGTAATTGCATTATTCTCGTTGGAGCTTCACAACGTTTTATCATCAGTTTTTTTTTTTTTGCTTCAGTATGCCTAGAGTTTGGAAAAGGAAGAGTGATAGGAAATAACCTCTTGACATTTTGGAAAGGGCATCAGGTGAAGTTTCTCACATGTCACATGGCATTTGTCACGTGATACTATATAGATTTTTGTAAAGTCAGGCAGAAATTGCCTACAGAAAGAGCTACAAAGGTCTTCAAAGATGAGCAAGAGAAAACGCTGACAGACTATCTGATGAGGACATCTGATGTATATTTTGGACTCCCCATGAGGTAAGCTTATGACAGGAATCTGTATAGCAGGACTGAGTTAACCGTTAATGTTGGAGGCCATACACTGAGAATGGGCATGGGGCGAAGCACAAAGTAAAGTTTTCAATATGGTTGTAAACACCCAGCACCCTAGGGTGAATTGACAATAGCAAGATCAGACTGGTTATGCATGCACAAAAAGAGGCAGTCTTTGTGGATTAGGGAAACCAGTTTTAACTGTGCCAATGTTTCATTTCTTTTCAAAATCTATGTCTTTGAAAAACCTAATTTTTCAACTAAATAATGTCTGAAGTGTTGATGAAACATGAATGACCACTGTTCAGACACCATAGAGAGTTATGGCAATACGTGGCACAAAGCAGGTTGGTGCCATGACCTCTGCTCTGTTCTCCATGCGAAGTGCACTAGGGAACAGTAAACTCCTACATTTTATTACAACCATTGTGTGGCAGATGGACCAGTTATGTGTACTGGACCTGCTAATGAATCTGGCTGGATGCAGGAGCAGGAATTCTTGGCCTTTCAACAACGCTATGCAAAACACAGCAAGGCTTCTGTTCACACTTGTTTATGAAGGCCATTGCTTTCTGCTCTGGGATCAACGTGCTCTCTTTCCCAGCTCAGCTTCCAGCTTCCACCCCGGACGTCACTCCAGATCCTAGTTTTTGCCCAGCAGCCATCTGTCCATTCCCCAAAGCAGGGGCCGAGAAAAAATCATGAAAAGGAGAAAGATACAAACAAGCAAATAGCTACAATGTCTAGTTAAACTGAACACAAGTGCTTTCACATCTGGCGTATATCATGAGCATGTTAATTATTCAATTAAAACTAATAATAATTAATAAGATTTGAAGCAATAATTATTCCTGCAGGAACTTTAGACATCATAAAAATGAAAACATTTTTCAAAGATAAAATTAACATTACTTAGATTTAAAATAATGACATCAAAATCAAAATTTTTATATAAATTTCCCTATTATTCATTATAATTTTATAGTATTATTATGATGGATATAAAATATCACTGTAGCGTTCAAGCTTCTGTATCTGCTTCACCTGCCTCCATGGGGATCAGTCAGCTATCAGAAAACAGGCCATGTTTCTAGTAACCAGGTTCATAATAAGGTATTTTTCTACATGTTACCTTTAGTGTATTTAATTTGGGAAGGAAAAGCAGTACAGCAGGAGGTAAAATCCAAATAGGAATTTTGCTTTCTTTGTTGTATAACTCTTAAAATGTTTTGCCCGTCTCTTTTGATTCAACCTCTCAGTTGTTGCCATGGGCCAATGGCTCATGGGAGCTCAGTTCTATGCCAGCTCCACTAACGTCTGGATTAATGACTTCAGTTTCCATGGTATCCTCTGTGGTCCAGGACTAAGTTCTCCATTATGAACAAAGCTGCAACATGTGGCTTAGGTCAGCTAAAGGGCCTGGACAGTTGACTGCAATGTTTTCTTTGTTTGGAATTTGTAAAGGCAGGAAAAATGTTCCGCATATCTAAGGCCCACATAGGGGGATTCCTACTGTGGGTGGTAATTTGAGAGGATTACAGAGGTGCAATGTAGTCCCACGCTATTTACAGTTAATAAGTAGCTACAGAATTATGAACTACTAAACCGCGGCTGTTAGGTGATTTCAACATCCATCTCTCCAACCCCAGCCACTCTGCTGGATTCTGCCCTCTGCTTCAACCCTTCGACTTCTGTCTCTCTCCATCCCCTCCTACCCACAAAGCTGGCTGTCAACTGGACTTCACCTTCTCCAGGGCCTGCTGCCCCTTCACCCTTTCTGTCACTCCCCTGGATCTCTCTGATCACTATTTCATATCCTTTTCTCTGTCTCTCCCCTCTCTCCCTGCTCCCCCTACCCCCACTCTCACCTCTCGTCGTAACCACCGCTCTCTTTCCCTTTCTGTCCTAGCCTCCACTGCTCTCTCTCACCTCCCTCCAATTGACTCCTTTTCACCACTCTCCATAGATTCTGCTACCCCTACCTTCTTCTCTTCTCTCACTTCCTCCCTTGACTCCCTCTGTCCCCTCACTTCCCAACCTGCTCGCCCCTCCCCTCCCCAACCGTGGCTCTTCTCTGCGCTCCGATCAGCAAGAATCACACTGCGATCTGCTGAAAAAAATGGAAGAGAACCTCCACTAACAACTCACGGAAACTATTCTCTACCTTCTCTTCTCTCCTAAATCCTCATCCCCTCTTCCTCCCTCCTCTGTCTCCCCTGTTAACTTTGCCTCCTTCTTCTCTCTAAAATCCACAAACTCTTTAACACCTCTCCCTCCTCTGCCCCTCTCCTGCTCCAAACCCTATACCCAATGCATCCCCTACTAACTCACCCATCTTCTCCACCATCTCGCCCCTCTCAGACTCTGACCTCTCCTCCCTGCTCCAGGGTCGCAAACCCACCACGTGTGACCCGGATCCCACTCACCCTTTTTCAAGCTGCTGCTTCTGCTCTACTTCCCTTCATTTCCTGCCTTCTCAACACTTCTCTCCTTTCTAGTCTCTTTCCCTCTGCCTTCAAAAAAGCCTCATCACTCTGCTCCTCAAAAAACCTACCCTCAACCCCATTTCCCTTCAGAGCTATCGTCCTGTCTACCTCCTACCCTTCCACTCCAAAACCCTTGAGCGGACTGTACACCATCAGTTATCCTGTCCAACCACAATTCTCTCACTGACCTGGAGATCTCTGGCACTGCCCTGGCTTGGTTCTCCTCCTACCTTTTAAATTGCACTTACCAGGTAACCTGGCGTGGAGCAATCTCCACATCTCACCCTATTTTAACAGGAGTCCCCCAAGGGTCAGTCTTAGGTCCTCTCCTGTTCTCTCTCTACACTCGCTCCCCTGGGCCCCCTCATCCACCATCTCCTCCCGTATCTCTACTTGTTTGTCAGCTATTTCCTCCTGGATGCACTCGCATCACCTCAAACTCAATCTCTCTAAATCTGACCTCCTTTTCTTTCCCTCCTTCCCCTCCTCTGATTTCTCTATCTCTGTTCCTCTGGAATCTACCACACTCTCCCCCTCTTCCTCTGCTAAGAACCTCATCATCCTGGACCCCTGCCTCTCTTATTCCCAACACATCTTCACTCTGGCACGTACTTGCCGATTCTTCCTGAGCAACATCCGAAGAATCCGACCTTTCCTCACCAACTACGCAACCCAGCTCCTGGTCCAGGCCTTGGTACTCTCCCGTCTAGACTACTGCAACTACCTCCTGGCTGGCCTACCTGCATCCTCCACCCGTCCGCTCCAGCTCATCCAGAATTCGGCTGCCTATCTGGTGTTCTCTCTGCCCCGCTTCTCCCACGCAACTCCAGTACTCTGCTTACTCCACTGGCTACCGATCACATCCAGTTCAAGACTCTTGTACTAACCTACAGATGCCTTGACCAGACTGCACCCAGTTACCTCCAGTACACCACCTGTACTAGAAGACTGGCTCTACCTCCCCTACACTCCCCTGCCTCCAGAGCCCGTTCCTTCTCCACTCTCTCACCATAGTGGTCGAATGACCTTCCTGCAGATGTCAGGACGGCCCGGTCCCTGACCACATTCCGGCGCCTCCTCAAGAATCACCTCTTCAGTCAGCACTTGTAGAACTTATCTGTTTTCCACCACTATCACCATCCCTTAAAATGCACTTTATTTGTTTTTATCTGCCCCCTATTTTACTCCATTTAATCTTGTACTTCAGAGTACTGTAATTTGCAGTTTACAGTGATGTAACTACAGTGTGTTATCTACCGTTTTATTGAATTTTTATTTTATTTTTGTATTTACTTTATTCAGTGTCATTGTTTTTATTTTACCCCTAATTATTATTATTATTATTATATTATTACTTTTATTTTTTTTAAACATGGCAAATATGACCCTGCGTAGTGCCAAACTGAGTTGTGCTGTGCATATGAATATCAATATAAACCTCATAATTAAATGACAAAAGGAATAAATGTGGGCACTTTAAAAATAAAAAACAATGACACTGAAAAAAGCTGTAACCCAAACACCAACACAGTTGTCTGCATTCTGCACAGAGTTCTTCAATGTCTCCCCTCCCAGGAAACCCATCACATCCTGGCTTTTAAATCTGACCCAAGGTGGTTAATAGGTCGAGTCAGGCCTGTGACCTCCTGGGAAACAAAGTGCGGTATGCTCTCCCCATTCTTTCCCACATTAGCAGAACCATTTTAACCTTCAGTTTACCTTTGTATGAAAATTACATGGTTTCAAAATGTCAGCACTGACTACAGCATCAGATATTATTCGGGGAGCAGGCCAAAAGGTAGTAGCAAACACCCATAGAGCCCTGGAATTTTTCAGCAAATGCCCTTAAAATCTGCAAAAAATGCAGAAATGAAGAGTGAATGCCATTTTAGAATCGTTGGAGGCAGATGTTGTCACGCTGAAGGAAACCTAAGCTGAATTTAAGACATGAGTGGAAGGTTACATAGTTTTACAGTTTATAAACAAAACTGAGAGCTAGACTTAAACTTGGGAAGAAGAACAAATTCAGCTAAAGTGGCTAGTCGAGAAGAGTGGCATGCAGGGTGAGGAACTTCTGAGAAGTGTGCAAGACACTGTCAACAGAGACAGACGGCTTAATTCAGGTTGATCACCCCATATCAAGCAGGAGAATGTGTGAGGCACTTGGCATCAGCCTGGAAGAATCCACATTGCATAGAGCCCATCAGACTATGGGTCCAGTGTCAAGGGACAACCAACCACTGAGACCAACTGTAGTGTGCTTAATACAGCATATCAAGGAGAGAGTTCAACTGTGGCCAGGGAATTATTTTGGGATATTAATTGGAGGGGGCGGAAATGTCATGAGTAAGGAGGTGGCTGACAGAAGAAGGCTCTTTACCAATGCTGATATGCTTTTCAGTTTGACTTTTTATATCCAGCCTGAAGTGCACCAAACAAACAAAAAGAACAGCACTCACCATCTCTAATCCAGTGGCCTTGAAATGTTCCACACACACACACACACATACACATAAATAGTCAGCTCTCACCATCTCTAATCCAGTGGCCTTGAAGTGCACCACACAAACAAAAAGCACAGCAATCCCCATCTCTAATCCAGTGTCCTTGAGGTGCACCACAAAAACAAAAACAGCACTCAGTAACTCAAAGCCACTAGGCAAACTAACTCAAAGTCACAACTACAGTCATAAAACATTTTTAAACAGATCTGCTTTTCAATATTTCACTTTAATTACAATTTATAAATACAATATTTTAATTACCTTGTCTAAACCAATTCAACTCTGTGTTGTGTATAGACTCTTCATGGTCTGCAGCCAAAAGCAGTTTAAAAATTAGAGTTGTATTGCTGAAATATGATCATGCCACAGTAGTTGTATCATTGTTGTAAACATATTGTTGGATAGCTAACTATTTTGGCTTATTATAAAAACCTAAATCAAAACATTGTGGTTTATATCCTTTGAATTTCATCAGATAAATCATTTTTGTGTACCTAGCCAGGTAGCAGTGTAGTTGAGTCTAATTTGTATTGTGTATAGTTACACTAAGGTTCAAGTTATTTTACCTGTTACCTGCCATACACTAACTGCGATTTGGTCTTTGATTTGGAACTTGCAGCGGTAAATTAAGGTATGTGTAAGCTCACGAGTCAGGTTATTGTTAGCTACTTACTTAAGTAAAGTAGCTAACTACTTAAGTAAAAATAGGAATGATATGCGTTGTGCACTGCAGATGGCCGCAAGCCAGGTTAAATTGTGATTACTGAGTCATAATGACTGAGTAGAAGAGATTATTTATTTTTCAATTTAAGACAAAATAAACCTGGATTTAAACTATATTTGTCTTTTTTCCTTATTTTTAGTCATAAGAGAAAACTATATTATGTAGCTAGCAAGTTTGCTAATGCTGGCTGTTCATCTCATTAAAGGGCTACACAGAAAAAAAAGATATACAAAAAAAATTAGAACATACATAGCCAGCTACCCAACTTAACTGATCTTGCTTTCTCTCCATTGCAGGGCTGTATTTTTCAGTTTATTTAACTAGCTGGCCAGGAACAGCGTGTTCTTTATCATATTCTGAAACATTTTAGCGTGACTGTTCGCTCCCTGGACTCCACAGCGACAAAATAAATTAGGCTACTGATTTTTGTCTATTTTCACACCACCAATGGGAATTGTGACTGCCGCTCGACTCGTGCTCCATTGCTGGAAGAGCTTAATAAGACCAGAAATAAAAGAATGGGTTGATGTATGTGGGAAGGCAGGGGACATCTGAAGAACATCAATCTTTGTAGATTTATTTTGTGGATTTTTGTCTAAAATCAATTTCTCAAAGAAAAGCCTGTTTAAGGTTAATCCATTTCAAAATCTAGAGACATTCAAAGGATGATCAATACTGTCAGCTCATATATTTTATACATGACCCAAAGAACATCATCCCTTCTGTGCATGGGGGTGGCATCATCATGTCATGCTTCTCATTGGCAGGGACTGAGGACTATAGATGGAAGGGGAAATGGATGGAGCAATGTACAGTAAATCTCTGAGGAATACCTGCTGCTGTCTGTATGAAAGCTTAAACTGGGACAGAAGTTTTACCTTTCAGCATTACAACGACCCAAAGCACACAGTCAAAGTTACAATGGAGTGGCTTAGAAACAAAAAGATAAATGTCCAGGAGTAGCCCAGGCAGAGCTTCGACCAGAATAGAACTTAAAACATGTGGCAAGATTGCTGTCCATCAATACTTCACAAATCGTGTATGTATAAGCCTTTCTTACGGTATCTTCTATCATGAAAAAAAAATTTCTGCAAAAACCTTGTTTTAAAATCGAGAAAACAACAAAGAACTACTATTAACTGGCCATGGAGAGAACTGTAAATTAAAGCTCCTTATGACAAACACTATGGGAATGGGACAAATGCTTCATCCTCATGTCTGCAGTACCAAGGTTTCATTGTAGTGACGGTAATGGCACTTTAAATGTTCCAGACACTACTCATAGATGCACAGCCTGGGATACCTTTATGACAGATTTATGGTAACAATGAATTGTGTAGATGTTTATGGTACGTAGGGGATGAACGAATGAAATATTTTTATGACAGGAGTGTCACATTTATTGAATAAATGCTGATGGTTCCCCGTCAAATATTGTCTTTCATACAATATTTTTTACTAGATGGCTGACAGAAACTTATAAGTGCTAATTAGTTAACGCACAATACATACCAACTTGCAATTGGCCTATATGACTTGTGCGTGCATTAAAATGTGTCAGTGAGCATTGTTGGATGCACAGCCAAATTCCTACACAGAAAACTTTTCACAATCTCCACCCACTCACCCCAACTGGACTTTTCCATGGGGGAGGCTGGTGGCCCCACGAGGTGGAGGCTGGTGGCACCACTGGTTTATCTACCCTGGCACAGCAAAGCAACAGACAACAGATGTTGGACCTTTGACAGTCCCAACTGCATAAATGAAATACAGACTGTAACCTGATGCAATCTAATTGGTAGTATTAACCGTGTTTACTGGGGTTTTGTTGTCTCTATGTCTATTTGTGTCTATGATGTTCTATCTCCTTTCATAAAATATTGCATTAGGATTTATCCGTAATATTCAATTAATTAAATGTAATTATATTGTTCAATACATTGTGTGGGAGTTCCTCTCTCCCACGGGATCGCATACCCTTTAAATCACAGAACCAAACAATTTAAGAATTTGCTTTTACAATGGGTTTTCATTTTATTTTATTAGCGTTAATAACTTAATTGCCCCTGTTCAGGTTCTTCTCTTGCCGCCTTAAGGAGACTCACTTCAATTTTAACTCCAGCACCTGGACCCAGATGATACTTAGCAGGTACAGGTGATAATATCCAGCTATCCAATTAAAGGGCACACTTGCACATACATTTTGGGTGAGGAGACTCAGCCCGTTTACTTCCACTACAGTCGTTATATGAATGAATAAAGATACAACAAATGCCGTTTTTCTTTCTTTCTTTGAAATATAAATAAACTGTTTTAAATTGTTGCAGTTATTTAGAGATTCACAATTAGTTATAGTTACCATCATGTATATAAGTTGGAAAATGTTGATGTAAAATATTTACATCTAGTTATTTGCCCTTGTGAATGGTACACAACTTTCCCAAGTAGGATATTCCTTTTTCTTTTTTCAAAATGAGGATACTCAGACATAATGTTTATGAAGCATCTGTCAGTTCTGTCACAATTTCATCACACCCACTAGAAGCTTAGTGTCTGATTGCAAAGTCAATGGATAAGGACATCATTGGTGACAAAGACCGCCTTCTCCGAACCGCAGTCACCGCCGCTTCAGCTCCCGACCCTAGGTTGACTTTCATCTGGGAGACCGAGCACACAACGTTTCAATACAGGAAACAGCTGAGCCTTTCCACAGCTTTCAGCTTGTTCAGAAAAGCATGAGATTGTTTGTGGGCCTGCCTCCCCCGCTCCGGTTGTGTCTGACTTTCTTGAACAGCTCGTATTTCAATCCCACGACACACAAAGGATCCTTAAAAAGAGACGTGTTCAAAAAGCCAGGATACGGTTTCAGTTTATTCTGGGACTTTCTCACCACCAAAAACCTAAAACTTTTATGTTATTGTTTTTTCTTCTTCTTTATACATTTGGATTTTGAGTTACAAGGCAGAGGTGAGGAAAAATTATTAAAATTTTAATGCTTGCAAGGAATTTGTTTAAACTAATGACAGATCCTTAATCCTTAATTGTCTGTCTCAGTGGCCAGCCACGGAACAGTCCTCTTTCCAGTTGTTCCAGATGCCCAGGAGGCATTTGGTGGAGGTATATCCCCCCAACCATGGACTAACCTAACCCAGTGGTATTCAAACTCCCCATGATTGGGTGTGGAATAGCGTTCAGGAGGGCCATGTGGGAGGCTTAGTGTGTTTAGAATAAAATGTGCTGAAATTGAGTTAGCAATGACACAAACGTAGCCCATTTAAAGTACCTGTGCAATAATCATAGTTTTAAAAGCTCATATTCTGTCAAATCATACTTTTAAAAATGTTGTCTCACCATTCTCATTTTGCTGCAGCCTAATTTGAAAACAAGACATACATCAAACTTCATCAGAAAAGGAATGGTTTGCCATTCAGGAGTTGAGATGATGTCACCTCATGCTTAATTTAAATAAAACACCTCTGATTTGTTCATGACACCAGACAATAATTAGATACGTGCATAAAATGCTTTTCCATCCCTTTAGTTTACCCACCTCAGCAGTTTGAATCATGCTTATTATGTGTATTAATTATGGCTGCCACCTTCCGATTCTGTACATTGTACATTACAAATTAATAGCTAAACATATTGGTGAGTAAACTCAAGGCAGGCCTTTCAGTCTCCTCGGTGAGTATAACACTGCACAAACATTTAACTGAAGATTTATTTTCAAATCATCTGCAGTGGAAGAGCGATTCGTTTAAATACTGCAAAGTGTGTTTATTTTAAACCAAATACAGTTGCAGCCAAAAATATACACACCCTTTAACTTTTTCAAAATAATTCCCATTTCTTCAAAAACCAGTAGGATTTTTTTTTTTCAAATAAAAAATTGGTCTTCACATTTTTTTATTGGAGTTTCAGCATTTAAACTTTAGTTTTATATTATATTATAATATTAACTTAAAAATTTAATTCAGAAAATAAACATAACTGGCATGGATACAATTATTGGTACCCAAGACCTAATAGGCTTGTTGCACAGTCTTCGGTAAAGATAACTGCAGATTCTTGTAGCCATCAGTAAGCTTCCTGCAGCTCTCTACTGGCAACTTGGCCTAGTCTTCAGCTGCAAACTGCTCCAGGTCAGCAGTGTTTGAGGGGTGCCTTCGCCCAGCTGCCGATTTCAGGCCTCACCATAGGTTTTCTACGGGAATACGGTCTGGACTTATCACTGGGCACTCCAGAACAGTACAGAATTTCTTCTTGAACCAGTGCATTCTGATGTGTGTTTGGGTTCATTGTCCTGCTGGAAGACCCACAACATTAGACGGAGACCAAGTTTTTCGAAAGACTAACCCTTACACTCCAAGAAACTTTAATAATCAGCTGATTTCATGATGCCTTTCACGCGTTGAAGTTCCCCAGTACCTGTGGCAGCAAAACTTCCCCACATACCCCCCAAGTTGAATTGAGCTTTCTTGTGTCTCTCTTTCAGCAGTGGGGTCTTCCTGGGCCTCCTACAATGTTACCCTTCTTGGTTTAGTGTGTAGACTTTTTCTAGCATTCTTCAGGTCAGCTTGTAGACGTGTAACACTAGTGAGAGATGCTTGTTCAATTGTTCGAACCAACTTTCGACGACATCTGAGGTCAAGGATCTTCTTGCGGCCAGGTCCTGGAAGGTTGACTACAGTTCCATGGGCTGGAAACTTCTTGATTATACTGCAGGCAGGGGAAACAGGAATCCCAAGGTCCCTGGAGATGGACTTGCAACCTTGAGAATGTCCATGTTTATTGATAATTAATTTTCTGACATCCTCAGACATTTTCTTTCCACAGTTTCCCACCTGTAATCATGACTTGGATGACCATCTAAACAGCATACCAGTGTCAGAAACTAGTGTCTGCAGCATTTACATGTGTATCAAACTCAGAGTTGTTTACAAGGTAAAGACGCGGGTGCTGACACTTATTCCAGAGAGTGAGTTCATGTCATTAATATTAATGACTTCATGACCACCCCACCCCATTCTTGATGTCATTGGCAAGGGGAAAATTAGCTGAACACAAACCTGTTGTTTCACAGAGTAAATAAATAAATAAATGCATCACTCCTTTCGACATTTCATATAGTTATATTTTATATAATAGAGGCAATGCACAGGTACCTTAAAAGCTGCTTGTGTACACAATGCATTAACCTCACCGTTTCCATGGCAACACTGCTATTCACTTTATTTCCTGATTGCCAGTATTTAATAGAGAAATGCTATTTTGTGCATGAGATATATTATTTGTATTCTGTGAACATGGATTGCCAGTTATATGGTGGTGTTCCCAAACAAAAATCAGAAGCTGACTCTAATAAAGGAAAGCCGAGAACAAAACCAACAAATAATGAGAATGAGACCTCTTTGTATTTTGGTATTGTTTCAAATGCAATCAACGTGTAGCATGCGGACTAACTTTAGTTAAAATTATTCCCGTATAAACCACCACGGTCTACCATCAAAGTTCTGACATGTCAGAGAACATTTTTGTTATGCTCTGCAGCTTGATGAGGTAACAGATATACCAAAAGCATCTTAATTGCATATTCCGATTTTATTGGAATAATCAGTTTTATTGGTGATGAATGTGATGCAGTTTATATATTAATTAACACTCTGTGGTGAGTGGGACCCAAACCCATTCAGTTGAATGTCCTTCAGCCATGTTTATTCAAATCCACCTGTCACAGTCTGTAGTTCTGTCACTTTCCTGATTGCTGTGTCACTTCTGGCTCGTTCCCGATCTGCTCTTCGCCTACGATTGTTCCGGAAAGACTTTTCTGCTTATAAATCACTCGGGAGAGTTGCATCACAGGTTTTATGATGCTCTGTAATCAAACCTTTTTTTTTTTTTTACGCGGCATTGAACCTTTTGGCTGATGTTAGTTTTATTTGCATTAGTTTTGTAGAACTTTTATGATGATCTTATAGATAGCTAGAGTTGTTGCCAAGCAAAAGTATGCTGGAGAAAATGGCTCCAGAAGGCTTCCAAGAACGCTTCGTTTAATAATTGAGTTAGTGTGAAGTGATATTGCTCGCACAGAGCTGTTACTTTGGTTTTGTTTAAAGTGAACAAACACAATTTTGCACCTTTATATCTCTCACTCTCTTGTTTGTTATCTCTGTCCTTTTTCTCCAATTAAGAATCATTAAGTGGTCTCTTTTATTCTCTGCGGTCTACACAGCCCACGCGAGAGATGTTGCGTAGTGCTGAGCCGAGATAAGCCCTAAGCCCCCCCCATCCCCCCCACCCCAAACACCACAGCCCGATGGCCACTGCTGTGCATTCCTGGTCAAAATCAGACTATCACGTACAGCTGCAAGAGAAAGTTTGTGAACCCTTTGGAATTACCTGAATTTCTACATTTATTACTCCTAAAATGTGATCTGATCTTCATCTAAGTCACAATAATAAACAAACACAATCTGACGCACAAACAGTTGTACATTTCAAACTTGTCTTGAAGACATTGAGTGCAGACTGGAAAAAAGTTTGGAGTTGCCCTGCTGCCTCAGGGTCTGGATGCCTTGCAATCATTAAGGGAACGATGACTCCAAAAGTGTATCAAGACATTTTGCAGGACAATATCAGGGGAGGTCCATGATCTCAAGCTTAAGAGAGGTTGGGTGATGCAACAAGACAATGTACACAAGTAAATCAACTAAAGAATGGCTAAAAAGGAATAAGATTTGTGTTTTGGAATGGCCGATGGTCCTGACCTTAACCCAATTGAGATGCTGTGGTATGACCTGAAGAGGGGTGCGCAATAAAGACAACCCATAAATATTGATGAATTCAAAACAGATTAGAAATCTAAAAGTAAATAAAGTTAAGATTAGCATTTACCAGCTCATTAGCAGCAAGGCAAAACCACTCTGCGTAGCAATTAAAAAGCACACGGAATATATAAGCAATGATTTTCTTGGGAGAAATGGTTCAAAATTCATCCTCAAAGTCTTATAAGCAGCTACAGGAAACGTTTTGGTAGAGGTTGTTGCTGCTAAAAGAGGATCTACAAGTTACTAAATTCAAGGGTTCCCTTACTTTCTCCAGCCTGCACTGTGAATGATTACGCAACATCTTCAAGAAAAAAATTGAGAAATACAACTTATTAGTTTAGTCAGATTTCTTTTTTTTAAATAGTATTGTGACTTGGATGAAGATCAGACCACATTTTATGAGTAATCAATGGAGAATTCCAGGTAATTCCAAAGGGTTCACAAACTTTTTTCTTGCAACTGTAGTCTGGTTTCAAGCCTACAGTAGATGGGAGGCCACTATAATATTCAAAATTTAAAATAATGACAAACCAAATATAACGAGTACGCTTAGCACTTTGATAATTGTAATTCACTGAGAAGTTTTCCATCAGCACAAACAAATAATAATAAAAAATACATTTAAATACTTTGTAGAGTGATAAATTGTAAACACATTTCTTGCACTTAATCACAAGCCATTTAAATGGATTGAAAACACATCAAGGAGTTGCAGCAAGCTATTAAACAAAAGACAGCAGAGGGAAACCTGAGCAGTGAGTAAACCTGGGAGTGGGAAAACCTGGACAGTGGGGAAATCTGGACAGTGGGGAAACTTGAATAGTGGGGAAACCTGAGGGTTGGGAAACTCCATAGTGGTTTCACAGGTTGGGGAGACACTACACTCACAACTCCACTTTCTCCACAACAATATCAGTCTGGAGGGCCAATCAACTCATCAGGTTTAAATTGGGGGTTAATCTGTGTTTGTGTTTCCTCGAGGCAGATTGCATCTGATCCAGGATCTCGCTTAGTTCACTAATGCACTCTGAAACCAACAAAAATCCTTGAATTACAATTAATCCTAAACTGTCCTACTTTTGCCACATTGCTTTACAGTCTCAATCCTGATGCTCCCTCCTCAACAAAATCAGATAGATCTGTTTCTACAACACACTCTGATGTCTGACCTACTGCACTACCAACTAGCTGTGTTGGAGTGATTGAGAGTGCCCCATATCATGTAAAAAATCTTTGTCATGAGATTGCATTAGGATTTCTCTGGTTAGCCCATTCTACACTTTTCTCCTTTGCTAGTTGGCTTCAGTGTGTCCCACATCTGTCTTTAACACCATTGTGGTTGGCACATTGTTTCACATCATAGGAATCTTTGGTTGCTCATAGGTCCAGTTAACTCTCTGTCCTTTGGTTCGGAAATGTGACACATTAACCATACCCGAAAAGAAAAAAAAGAGAAAAAAACACACATGGTTTCTTTCTGCTGTTCACTTTGCTCACGGAGCAAGTTATTAACTTAGCTCATTAGTTGAGAATAAAGCAGCTGAAAAGCAGTTGGGCTTGTTGTGTATTTTCAGTAGCAATCTCACCACACTGAACAAGTGCCTCAAGACTTCTTTTAACCGCTGCAATGGAGAAGGCAAAGCTATCCAGCAATCAGTCCTTCAGTATCCATATGCTCTTTATTACCCTCTGTTGTTCGAGCAAGTTAACTGCAGGGCTTTCAGACAAAGACATTTGGAGGCAAAAGTTGAGTGGATATTTTAATGGGGGACGGGCGGAGTGGGATGAACATATGGCTTTTAGCCTTGTGTTTTAAATAGTGTGTGTGTGTGTGCCTTACATAATGATGGGATATTACCTAGTATTTCTGCTTTTTTGTTATAGCTTTCTTCCATCTGGCACGTATACAAGTTTGAAAAACCCAGACTCTTCATAATTAAAGCAATAGTGATACCAACAGTTTACTACCAAAAGATCCATTAAAAATGAACACACATTATGTTCAAGATAAAAGCGCAATATCCCTCTTGTTCCCCCTCACTCCCTTCCTCCCTTACTCAGGCTCCTTTTCTCGCTCATTTATTTATTATCCATTTTTTAAAATCCGTAAACTCTTACTTAGAATTAAATATTGATGACCTACTTCAAGGATTACTCTGCGCAGATCAGCCCCCATTGTATTGAGTGGTGAAAGATGATGCTAGCCAGTTAAATAGTAATGACTCTGTACAAGCTGCTTCCGAGGAGGGTGGCAGGTAAAATATGATGTTAAATCCCTATTATGCTAATGCACAGGAAATGAACAAAGTAGCAGGCTCTTTAGCGTTAGCGTTAATGACAGAACAATAGGGGAGATGGTTCTTCACAATTCAGTGCTGTAAGGGTGGGGTTGAGACCTTGTAATTCTACCAACTCAGCCCACATTTGAAAGCTGACCTGAACTAGAAGATTCACTAAAATGTTGACATTCCTCAGGTATCGAGCATGACACACCAGCAGGAAATAAGTCTCCAACCTACTGGTCTTATACGTGTAAAAAAAAAAAAAAAACGGTAATTTAGTTTGTGGGTCAGGAGTATGTATTGTATCTTTCTTGTCTACATGGTGATGCACATTGATGATGGGGTTATGTGAGATCATCGGTGAGATAATCGATGTTCATCATCAGTGAGCATCATCAGTTTAGTTAAGAGATGCCACATCACTTAACTTAAGTTAAGATTAGAATTTAGCAGCTCATTAGCAGCAGGGCAAATCCACTCTGCGTAGCAATTAAAAAGCACACAGAGTATATAAGCAATGTTTCCTCTAATTTGTGTACATACTCAGTGTCATGTCAAACGTGTCATGGGGAAAAACTTCCGCGATATGGTCGACTGCGGCATTAAAAATGTTAAAAAGAATTATTACTATTGTGGATTACAATTGCATATCGCCACTTCTGGAAGTCAAAACTTCACACCGACCTTCATCAACATCAACACAAGAATTTTTTGTTATTTTGGTCGATTTATCTCTAAATCTCTATTATATTATTTAACTTTTTTCCCAAATTGAAGCCCAGGTTTACACAAATCTTAAGTTATTAATTGTATATTATATATTATTATTATATAGACCTGAAAATTAACCATTTTACCTACATAATATGAACTCTTATACTTCAGTGGAGTAAAGGATCTGGCATTCTTACAGACAGAAGAGAAATAAAGCAAATGCTATTTATTGGCTAGCCCAACAGACTTAATCTCATGGAGTATCTGGTACATACAGAAGAGATTTAAAAACTTTTTTTCAAACCATCAAATAATTGGCATTGACTACATTTGGGTGTGCTTATTTTAAGTTAAATAGTAATGGAATCAATTGTATCGCATCACATTTCTGATTAATCTGCCTTAGACTAATTTATTCCAGAGTATTTTATATTCATATTTTATACAGATATATATTTATGTATTATCTAGATATAATGGGAGGCAAAATTTTAATGTATCTTATCTCTAAATAATTGTCATGGAGCGTAAACTTAAGAAGTAAAGAAGTAAATCAAGGTTGCCTGAAACCTTTGATTCACTGTCATCTCCCAAAGCGTAACCTTAATGCAAAAAGTGGTTTATGTTTTACTCTAGAATTTTGACCTTTAATTTGAAAAACAGTTGATTTTAAATGAGCAACTTCTAGATGGGTCGAAAATTAGATTTTTTTTTCTTTCTCTGCCTTCGTGTTTTATAACAGAGAGGGGCTGGTATAACAGGAAGCTATCATTCTACTGATGAATAGTCTCGTCACTGAGTTGCTCTCCGTTCATGTCTGTGACCTCCCCATGACAAGACCTGTGGAGACAGGACTCATATTCATCTCTTAAATCTTATCTCGTTTTTGGGCAAGCAACCATGCCAAGAAAAGGGGATAAAACACTTTATTAGTGATGTTTCTCACGGAAGTGGTGTGGTTTTCTTTATTCACAGTACATTGTTTTGGATTATGAGACAGAACTGTCCACTGAATTCGCAACTCACTGTCCATTTAAGGAATGGCTAATTATTCGAAATATTCAATGTTGGAATCATTGGCAAAAAAAATGTGGCATAAACACACACCTTTGGTTGAGTTTGGGTTGAAAATAAATTATATTAGAGGCACTTATTGGTTTTATAAATGGAGGTTCCTATTAACATTGATTAGAATGAAAGACACACACAAACCAACACACATTCCTAAGAGAGGGCTTTTCATATTGAGTGAGATGTGAGGCAACCAACAGCTGCTTAGCCCATTACACATTCCTTTACTGATATTTATTTCAAAATATTGAAGTTGTTGGTTTTGAGAGCCAACAGGCTGGTAGAGCTGCATCCTTGAACCCATCTGTGGCAGAGCCAGATGTTGAGCAAACACAAACATCACGCAGAGTGCATATTGGATGCAATACTTGGATGGGAGACCTACTGGGAAAATCTTAAGTTGCTTATAAAGTTATTAATGGGAAACCGGTTGAACAGTTGGTGCCAGAATTTCCTGTGTGTCAGTCACAGAAACCGCAAAATTATGCATCAGTCACAGAAACTGCAAAATTATTGAATGTGTCAAACAAGGGAAATATACATCAGTAAAGAGGAAAAGTGCAACAGGGGGTAGTCAAGGTTAACCGTTAGGGATAGATAGTCACTCAACAGGATAGTAGCTAAAAAACACAAAACAACGTCCATGAAAATAACCACCAAACCTAATCTACACCATCCTGACCTAGTCTCAGCTGCAACTATAATCTATAAAACGTTGTGGGCTGTGCTAACTGATTTTTGGTAAGAATCAAGGCCAATGTGCAGCAAGGCATAACCTGGTGTATTGAGCACAAAACCTGGGCTTCCTCTAGACAGTGGAAGACAGTGATATGGTCTGATGAGTCACCTTTTACTATGTGTCATACATCTGGATGGGTTTATGCTTGGAGAAAGCCAAAGAAAGCCTTCCATCTACACTGCTTTTTTTCGAATGTCAAATATGGTGGTGGTTCTGTTATGATATCAGCAGCCGTCATTGAGTCCAATAATTACTCTGCATGGATGCATGCAAATAATCCATGCCGCATAATATAGCATGCGGAAAGGCTCACGTTTATTATGCATCTTAACTAATTCAGACATTTTTGTGACAGGGAAACCTTTAGAGGCATTCAGAGGGGATGTTCAATTACCAATCAGATGGCTGTATTCCTCTTTTTTTTTTGTTAATTCAAACGGTTATACTACATTTGGCCGAAGCATGGCAGCATAAATTGTTTTACAGACATAGGTTAAATAAAATAAATCAATGTTACCGTGTCAGCACGACAGACGTAGCATTCAATTAGCCTAATGCTACAGGCCTGACAACACACAGTGTTTCACAATACGTGTAGGTGGTGACTTTATTTATTCATTTATTAGCAGTTACTGTTATAATTTGTATGTTTTTAAATGCACATTTTTACAAAACAAATCTATGCCTTAACTCAGTCAAAACAATGTTTGCCATGTGTTAGTATTATTAAATCCTGGTGGTTCTAACACAAAAATAAAATAAAAAATACACGGCCATCGTTTCAGAGCACACCATTTCAAATCCAGCTGATGTCACTGACTGTTGTGACCTGGAGAAGACAGCAGTGCCACACAGCTGGTGGAGCGCCGGGCGGTTATGGTGGGGTTAAATTGGCACGGCTTCGCTTGACTTGTTACTAACCAGCGTCTTCCACTGGCTTCCCAGGTGCCTGCAGGCAGGCAGGCAGTACCGCCGAGAGAGACGTGCCTCTCCTCCAGTCTGTGCTGAACCTCTCATGTGGGCTGTGTATCCTGTGGAGAGTTTAAAAGAGATGAGCGACTCAAAAATGACTAGGATGGGAGGAGACATCCTCCTCACCCTCCCCGCATGTGGTGGTGGTAGTCGTGGTGACGAGCTGGGATGTATTCGCACAATTGGGGAGAAACAAATGGAAAGACATTTGGTGATTTAAAAAAAGGTCATATTCATCAATCAAATGATAAGTATATAAATATAGTTTTAAGATGACTTTACCACACATATTTATATATATACAGGCACATATATTCCCCTGATCATTTTCTACCATCCTAATACACACCACATATACGAGCAATATCGTAATAAACTATTTAATAAATAAAATAAAAATTTTGTTCATGTAAGTATATTTTTTAAATGATCAAATGTTTTATATGTTTAAGTAGCTGCATTATCTAAAAACTTTATAAAAATAAAATTATACCTGAAAAGTCACTGGCACCTAACAATGTTGCTGAAAAAGATCTAGTCAAACTCCGTACATATCTCTGAATCCAAAGGCCTAGGCTTCATATCTTTTCACAAATAAACTTCTGTATTCATGAAAGATTAAGGAGGCAGAAGAAGTTAACCTATTTCTATCTGTTATCAACTCGCTTCAGGCAGCCTTTAGGGAAGAAGCAACATTTGTCTCTTGTTATGATTTCCATTCTTTTTTAAATACCCCCCCATGTTTAGGATCCAACCCAGTCTCTCCCACCTTGCTCTCTCATTCTCTCATTTTAAGTCTATTTGAATGAGAAACATCGAACATCAGAAATGGCAGCAATGTGCTTAGCTTCCACAAAGTGTTGCTAGCTGACGGTTTCCTGCTGACGATAAGACATGATTCTGATTTTCTCTGCTGTTTTAAATATCATTCATGGAAATTATTAATATCAGATTCACTGGTCATTTCTAAATCTTGCCTTACATGCATTTTTAAAGGCCTAGACAGTGCAATTATGCTTGTATTGCTAAGTGTGACAGTAGTTAAAAAGGCACAGAAAAAAATATGTATCCTTTATTTAAAATGTGTATGACCTGTTACTGCCTTCATTCCAATGCTCAGCACCTGCACATAGGAGCTGTTGCTATAGCATATAGTCATAGCTTAATTGGTGCATCGAATTTAATGCATAATACATTATGTAACTCGTTTCATTGTAAAACAACAATGGAAATTACTTTTTAATTGAGAAAAACACTCGTTTGCTGGTAAAACAACATTTGAGTTGGATTCAGTGTTCTGCTTTTTATTTTTAAAAGCAGCTCCACCCTTAGGAGACACATGTGCCCCCTAGCTAGGAGAGTTTAAGGAGGGCAATAAGTTTTATTATAGTATGGCGGTTCATTCATTGGCTGATAGTGTATTTTTAATCCTTTTCCTTTACTATACAGAAGTGGTGATGGCGACATTGATTTATTAGTTAAGCCAAACAAAAGTACCAGTTGAGAGCCAGGCTAGACATCAGAGAAATATACCACTATTAAATATAGCTCATGTGATATTGTCGTACAAAACTAGTTACACAGACAGTATATCATGCATTGTATGTCGTAATTAGTCCTAATTATAGTTTCTGAAACAATAACCTTGGTAAAGAACCTGTTTCTAACTGGTTTAAAAGAAAAGGGGGTGGGGCGTGCTCTTGTAGGTTTTGATTATTTCCTCACAATCTATGATATCACTCAGGTCCCTCTCAAATAATAAAAGGCACTGCAAACTTCAACAGGATGTCAGCATGGAGCTGCTAATGGCTGACAGGTGAAAAGAACAACTCAGGTTCACACGACACCCTGAATCTTCAAATGAAAATGAAAAAATCTCTCTCTTGCAGCAGCCAAAAACTCCTATCATAGTTGGAAAATTTTCCCTGTTAAACACGGTTAATTCTGCCTCTTTCTCAAACCCGCTGTTGGGTTTGCAGAATAAGCTGTCCAGTATTTATTTCCACAGGGCAAACACATTGTGTTGACATCACACTCAAGTGGATTGTCAAAGATAAAGCTATCACTGAAAATCCATAAATAATCTTATAATCCAATTTTAAAGGATCTAATTTTCTTTTAATTATTTTTTTCCTGTTATTAGTTGGTTAGTTATTGTCAGAACAACGTTGAAGCCCTTGCTTTGGTTTTGAAGTTTATTTAAACAACAAAGTATAACATGCAAACGATTGGTATCTGGTATAGAACCATTGCTGTCCTCCGCAAACCTTTGGTGACAAAGCAAGACACTTCTGAGATTTTCCCAGATGTGCTTTGTTAGAAGTTAGATCTGTTATAGAATATTATGCACTTGTAATTTTTTCTTTATTCTAGAACCAAAGAGGGTGCAGCTTTGAGTAAATTATTGTGGAGATCGTGATTGGTCATTTTGTGGGTTGTGGCTTGTAATTTTGTGCGTGGTGGCTTGTCATTTTGTGCATTGTGGCTTGTCATGGCGGCGTGTCAGTGAGCAGGTAACCATGGCAACGATCAGGTTGCACAATGACTCATTTTCATTTTGCCTTGAGATATTCTGAGAATTAATCATGAATTTTTTTGACTAAAAATATAGCGATTGAGAACAAAACACACACGCACACACACACACACACACACACATGCAAACACACTCTCTCTCCCTCACACACACACACACACCCGAGTCACTGAAAGTAACATAATCCAAACATTCACTCCTGCGCACACCACTGAAACCCTCTCACATGCACAAATTCAAATATGTTACTTTATCTACAACGTATATGAGGAGTTGGTTAATTGTATGTGTATCTGAAAGTGTTTAAATTGTGTGTGAGAGAATGAAAGTTAATTATGCCCTGTACGCTGCCTCTCTCTCACAAACACACACACACACACACACACACACACACACACACATCTGGACTGTCAGCGTGTAATCTACACCATTGTTCGTCTGGGTTATTGAAGATCCATTGACTGATCCTATTCCAAACAGTTTTATGAATATCTAAGCCCAGAAGCAGAGAGGACATGCTTCAGTGCTGATATGGTACCATCTTGAGGAACTGTACTGCACCCAAGATCTGGAAAACAATGATAAGGTGCCTTACCTTACATTTACAAATGGAAAAGCCCAAAGCAACTATCAGGGGAGTTTACTAATCAAATAAAGAAATCTAAGTTAAGTTTATTTGGACACTCATGATATCGATGAAGCTCATTTCTGCAGAAAGAGCCACACCGGGAACAACTGAGATAAATGTGAAATAAAAATTGATTCCCCGACCTTCCCAGCAACAAAGGCGGAATTTATTTGGCGTTTTCCTCATAGCGGAGGGTATGTCACGCGTGCTGTCCTCATCTAAATAAATAGGTCACAAATGAGAGGCAAAGCGGGACCTTCAAAGGAGGCCTCACTTTGAAGGTGTCTGTAAGACTCAAGCTTCAAAGAGGAGCTTTGCAGGCAGCCACAGCGGGTGGGGTGCCACGGGTGCGTCACATATGACAAGGCATACTTCACACGCGCTACACGCCTCACAGGCAAGCACTCGCCCACGGCTTAATTTGTTTAATTATTAAGCCATTAGGAAATATTTATAATTTAATAACACTGTAATTAATTGTATCCATTGTTGAGTACTTGCATACAACTTTATCTGTATCTGTACATTTCTTTAAATGTTAATGCAACATAATTGTGATGTACGCATTGTCTCACTGTTCTTCACAAATGATGTATTATAACATTATGAAAAAAACTATATTCCGATATCAGTGTGGTAATATTCTTTTTCATTCCTATATCCTATAATGAAAAAAACAAATGTCTTGACTCAACAGTAACATAATCTTTGTTTGCCAGTCACATCACCCTCAACGCTGTGTGACTCATCGTGGGATTGACTATATCTACAGTATTTCAGCTGCTGTTTCCGGGGACAGGAGGGCAGAAGGGAAGAGAACCAACAAACAGATTTATTGTCAAGTGAAGAAGAATACAAACAGAGAAAGCTCTTGGTGGGCAAACTAAACCTTGCTTGCACTGACCAATGAAGAGCGCCCCAGGCACAGGTTGAGGAGTTATCAGTGTCGCCCCCTGTTTACCACTGAGAGGGCCAAAGACAACTAATTACACCTCACACTCTACCTCAGCCATCAGTCCCATCTGACTGCCCCTCTTATCAACCACTGTCACACTGGCAGCATCGCTTAATATTATTTTATTTGAGTATAAAATCATCTGTTCCACTTGGTCACTGGGTTTGGGTTATTGGCAGATGGTAAAGCCAATGGCAGAGTCTATTGAGACTATGGGTTAAAAAGACAGAGCAGGCAGGGGAGGCTCTTCAGCACGATACAGGCTGGAAACTCTGCCTAGGGAAAGGCAGCAGTGAAAAGGCCAGGAAGAGAGAGCAAGCATAAGGAGTATTATGCTCACTGTCTGCCAAAAATTGAGTTTGTGTTCAATGTGTGGGGGCAGGTGGCAGGGGGCAGGGGGCTACGCGTTTCTCTGACTGGGGGCGGACTGACACATAAAATAAGTCTAAAAGTACATTGTGGGCAGAAATTCTCTTAAGTATACTATTTATGTAGTGTTGTATAGTGTCTTGCATACTTATTATTGGGATTTTTGTTTGAAAAATTGTTTTGTTTTGTTCACTTTGAAGGTACAGCACATTTTGATATTATACAGTATATATATATATATATATATATATATATATATATATGTATATATATATGGACAAAAGTATTGAGCCACACCTCTTAATCATTGAATTCGGG
>JAOVYW010006595.1:0-11409 GCA_025775045.1 Hiodon tergisus
TACTTGCAATCGGCTCCGTGTGTGTGTGTGTGTGTGTGTGTGTGTGTGTGTGTGTGTGTGTGTGTGTGTGTGTGTGTTTGTGTGTGTGTGTGTGTGTTTGTGTGTTCCAGCCAGGCGCTTAAAGCCAATCGACGCACTCCGACACACTGAGCCTTCCCTGTCTTTACCCAAAGACAACTTCCCAGGACTACCAGGTGGGAGCCCCATCCTGTCTCCCTCACCTCAAGTTCTGCCAGTAGCCAGATTAGCTGTGGCATCAAGGACAAACTAGGCCCGTGCTGACCTCAGTCGCCATAGGAGGCAGGCCAGAGCCAAACCTGCTCTTCATGTGTATTTCGCCTTGTGCCAAGCAGTGTGCTTAGTGGTTCTGTGAACTAGAACTGCCAGTCATTGGCCTCAATGAGCCATATATCATCCAGTTTTGTAGACCCATTAGTTGTAATAAGTATGAATTCCTTACACTGTGGAATTTTGCTTTTGAAAATACATCCTTGTGAAGCAATGGGATGCCATTTGATAGGAGAGTCCCTGAGACAAGAGTTTGAAAAACAAACTGCTGTTCAGAATCAAGCTCAGCCTACAGTGTTCCGAAGGGCTCTCTTAGCACAAAAAAAACCAAACAAAAACAAACATCTATGGGCTATTGTAAAAAGTAAATGCAATATTAAAGTGTGGATTTTAGTATTTTCTTTTCCTAATGAGGAGAATTTTAAATGTTTAGGATAATTGAACATATACACCCAGAACTGAGATCAGGACAAACAACAAACGGGGTAATATCATTACATTTTTTATTTTATGGGGTTCCTAATCCTGTTTTCCTATGTGCAGGTATTTATTCCAGGAGAGCAGAAAAACACTCATTAGTCATCTCATTATTGTCCTAACCGAAGAAATCTTGTCTTTTCTCACAGTTTTGAGGCCGTAGGCTATTTAAAGAGAGAGAGAAAAACAGTGGGGTTCATGGGGAACCCCTGGTGCATGGCATTTTATGTCAAGGGATGCCATTATTCTGAGCTGTTTTTGATTGACAAATCCTCGCCCCTTTGTGCTGTTTTACTATTCTTTGTCCTTACTTGTTTTGCTGCAAAAGGGTAGGAGTGACACAGCTGCTAGTCGGACAGTTATTGTCTGTGATTAATGCGGGCTTGCTTTTGACTGCATTATAACGCCCGCTTCCCACCCACATAATGTGATAGAGTGTGGAGATAGATGATGGTGAATTCAGCGGTTAGCATTGGTGCCTCACAGTGCCAGAGCCCGGCTTGTCACCGTCGTCTTAATGGCCCCGATTTTTAGAGTCCCTGATTTTATGGCTCTGTGCCCTTGGCCTATGTGGCAAAAATGCATCTTTCAAAAATAAGAGTTATTCCTCAAAATCAATTCTGACCCGTTTTGAATTCATGACACGTGCATAATTGTCCAAGCAGATACAACTGTTGTTGTTATTGCTGTGGTTTCAATAATCCGGAATTATGCACTGCTAAAAATCTCTCACCCTCTCATTGTTTTGGTCGATGGAAAGTACCACGTCCCTCTTTAAGACATGCTAGAAAATCATGTGTTTTATGCACAAATTCTAAATTCTCGGTTGCCAGCTGGGAAAGAGAGCCCAGTTAAACACCCGTCAGCACTAACTGTCCATGGTAGCTCAACCGGTTAACACTTGGAAAATCGTGAGTATGACCTTTCTGTACTGGGGGGCATTTTTGCCTATCGTACCAAACTGGCAATTATAGTTTCAGATCGACACATTGTACCTCGAGCTTCATGGATTAGTTAGCAAAGAAAACAATGTTTAAGAAAAACATCAGAAGAATGAAACTGTTGAAGACAGTTTTTGTTGAGAAAAAGCAAGATTTTGCTCAGTGGCAATGATTTTGTAAAAACATGAAAAGTGGTATTAAAACATATATATGTGCTTCATACAAGAACATATTAGTTTTCATGTACCGTACACCATGCGACTGTGTTTCAACGGCCTGTGTTTCAGTACTTACAAAGGCCCATTACTATCTATTTGCATAGCGGACACGCGCATTCAGTGTGATTTACAATGCTCACAATTTACACATTTAGTAAATGCAGCTTCGTTATTAAGGGTGTACGCAGCTGTGATCCAAATTGCTTTTCAGTTATTAAACAGTCTGACAGATCACTAGAACATTTTCATGCATTGTTTCAGAAACCCTGTGAAAGCACAGTGCATCAGTTGTGCTGTGACCTCTAGCAGGAGGACGAAACACAACAGAACAAGTCCATAGAGTAGTCAGTCAAGATGGCCGTGCTCAAGTTTGGCTGAAGGCAGAAACTACACGTGAATCATAATATATAGTGACTTGTATTTTCTGTTATATTGAGTGTTAATGTCCTTCACAATTATCACATATAATGTATTTGTGGATTCGTTCCTAATATCTTATGTTTGTGAAGGTTACTTCTTTCAGATACTTCAGGATTGAATACAAAAGCAAATTTTTAACTTTTACAGGAACCCAGGAAAGATTAATGTGAGTATTTATTTTTAATAATAATAATAATTAATATCTTACAAACTTAAATAAAAGCTGGGTACCATTATTTATTAAAATAATTCTGCCTTAAAACTAAAAAATAAAATAGAATCAGACATCAAATCCCACATTTACTGCCATGCATTGATTCATTCGTGAGAAACACAGATATATAGGACTGAAAATAGACATTCTAGCCAGTAACAAATTCTTGTCATCGTGTCTAACATTGTCATGTCATCCTATGAATAATTTGATAATTCCTGCGCAATTGATTCTGTGGAGGTGGGGATGCCTTTTAAAAGCACACTCTGGGTCTAATTAGATTTGAGAATGGCTTATCTCCATGCCTGCTGTGTATTGTCCAGAGATCTGAATGTCTCAGCTAATCAACAGATGAAGGTTTAATAAGCATTGGAAGACAATATTGCCAAGAATCTCTCCAGTTTTATGAAATCCTCAGTAATTTCTAATTTTAGGACCACCCCATTCAAAGGGCGTCTTATAGATTAATATATGTGCTCTTGTAGGGTTCTGGGTGATAATGAATGACTTGTAAACAGGGCTACATGGAAGATCTTTGCATTTATAATCCAGCCTCTGTGTTTGTACGGTGTATGGGTTGAACAGTTGGTTTGGGTGTGTGTGGGAGTGATGTGCCATGGATTAGTTGTGTGAGAAGGCAGCATGAGAATAGAATCCTGTTTGTAAAATGCGCTATGGAAATGGAAATATTTCCACCGAAGCGGTTTATTTTAACAGCAAAGGGAAATTGCTGCACTGTGTCCGGGCTGTAGCCCTCGGCACAAACAATAAGACTTCAGATTAAGGTCAGACTCAAAGTCGGTGCTGCAGCAGCCACTGAAAAAATGAGACACGCTTCTCGTTTTCCGTGGCTGCCATCGGTTACTGTGCCGCTGAGTTACTGTGGGACATCGGCGTGCATCGCCATAGCACTGTGTGATGACACGTCCTGTCTGCTTCAGGTTTTAACTTGTTTGCACCAAATTTATGCTGCCAAAATTGCCCCTTGACCAAACTCATGAATGCGTATTTCTTTCTCACGGAAGCAGCTCTCAGGGTGAGAGAAAAAAGTATTAAATTAAAATCTGCAAGATCTCGTATCTGGTCTCCCCAGCATTGTTTGCAGACAGCTTTTACTGTCGATTCCGGTGCACAAACAGGGGATTGATGTGCAAAGTCTCCCCAGCTGTGAATCCGACACAAGGCAGCAGACTGGGTGCTTTTCTGTCTTTTAAACTGATCCAGTATGCCCTGCAGATTATTGTCTGGCTCTGTTAGTTTCAGATCACAGCCAGGCAAGCTTAGGCTCTGCCAGCGTCGACACCCGTGAATTTTTAATGATTACCTTAAAGAATAACCGGGTCAGTTTGGTTTTAAGAGCTATCTGGTCTGTGTGTGCAGAGAGAATTTCCATTTAGTTTTTCTATGCTGGCCGATTTTGGAACGACTTTGTGCAGGGGTTGGAGACATCAAGCAGGCACAGTAGCAAAATCTAAATTGGTTAAGTGTTCTGCCTTCGAAAATCAGCACCACAAAATGCCATCGCCAGAAAGCTTTGTCTCTGGAACTAAAAGCAGAAGCCATTAAAACATCAACAGTCACATTGGCGGGTCTGTGCTTTCCATCCTGCTCAAGGAGAACCATGCATTAACATGAATTAGATGCCTGAAGGGTACAGAGCAGAGAAGTTGCTGCAGAGTCATTTTTTGTGGGTCTTTAAGTTTTTGTGGAGAGCATAGTATTATTGCACACATGGTAGAAATGATATCCCAGATGAACCCATGATCGGTCTGTAAATAGCACTGATGCTCCGTCCTATCCCATTTACAAACGCTTTATCGCCACTTCCAAAGATCTCTACAAACGATTAGAAAAGTTGACTAGGATCCAAGAGAGTCACAGTGCAACAGTTTAGCACTGATCAATGTAGCAGTGTAAATTACACACCTGTTTTACAGAAGTGGAATAGTTTAGGTTCTTGTTTTTTTGCCCTTGTCTAATATGTAAACCTATTTGAACTATTTATGATGTTTGGAATCAGTAAATAAAAAATTGGGGATTTTGTTTCACACGCTGTAGTGCAGAGCCTATCAAATTAAATTCTAAAGCCAGATAGCATCTAACTAATCGTATACTAATACACTATACATATACTAATCAATACTGGTCAGAAGCATTAACATTGCCGTGATACAGGGTACTGGTAATTTTACTATAGAGGATGGCCATAAGATGCCTTACATAAACCGAAAAAATAATGTTTTTGTTTTACAAAGCAGAGCTACAAATACTAATGTCTCCCAGTAAATGATTAAGGACACGAGCTGAGATGAGGCTGGGTTGTACGCATCAAGTCAACTGGGACACGTATAATGTCCTGCATTTATTCCACTAAAGCAGGTTATCGCTTGCTACATGAATCACTTGAAGCAATATATATTGCAGTTGCCAGTCGGGGGTGGTTAAATCCTCTCAGTTTACGGTGGAAGCTTCTCTGTTGGCTACAGACACTCATAATGAAAACACTAAGTTCTGCATTCCCCTGCTGTCTCCTTACCCATCAACTGTTTCCCACGCTATTCCTAAGAATAAATCAATACCCCATATTTATTTGTTGGTGGGCTGGTTAATGGCCCGAATAATGGGTCTGTATCGGTCAGTCAGAGATGTTTTGGATTTGGGACACCCCAGAACACCCATTGTGGAGGGTGCTTGCCCGTGGTTTGATTCTTCATCCGTTACAGTTTGACAGGGTTTTGTTCGTCACCAGTTACAGTGTGACAGGGTTTTGTTCGTCACCAGTTACGGTGTGACAGGGTTTTGTTCGTCACCGGTTACGGTGTAACGGGTTTTGTTCGTCACCAGTTACAGTGTAACAGGTTTTTATTCATCACCGGTTACAGTGTGACAGGGTTTTATTCGTCACCGGTTACAGTGTGACAGGGTTTTGTTTGTCACCGGTTACAGTTGAACAGGTTTTTATTCATCACCAGTTACAGTGTGACAGGGTTTTGTTACAGGGTTACAGTCTTTAAATCTGTTACAGGGTTACAGTCTTTAAATCTGTCTATTTATCTATCTATTTGTTGGGTTTGGGGCATTTAATTCAGATCGCTGCTCCTACAATCTCGGCAATGTAGTGTTCCGTGTCCCCGCCACATGTGTCATGATCACCTGGAAAAGCGCCAGATAGCAATAACTAAACCATGTCATTTACATCATCCATAAGTTTAGGGAATAACCAATAGAAAATTGCTGATCGTTCTTTTTTTTCTCAAAATTACACCAGAAGCACCATTGCAGCATTTGCAGAGCAATCTAAGCATGATCACCATTAAACAAAGAACGCCGAATCTTCGTCAGTTCTTGGTCTACTTTGCTGTTAATGCAATACTGGCATTTGACACAAGGTGTCTGCAATCAGTAAACAATTCTGCGTACAACCACATGTGTGTCACATCACTGAAAGCTCCACTTTATTTCCCAGTAAACATGTCGCCTGACATCGCTGATAAAACAGACCATAGTGGAACGTTAGTTCCCTGCCTTTTTAAAGCGATTTAAAATGGTCACGTGTCCCTCGCTCAGATTTCTGCTGCTGTCGTCCAGTTTCTCCTGCTGGTCATAAAACCTGCATTGGCCGATATGATTTTGAAGACCACTCCCAGAGAATCCAGGGTGCCGACATGATCTTTCCAAAGTTTGCTCCAGAGCTTGTCATTTGAGTAGTATCGATATTGGATGCTTTTTGACATCAGAAGGAAAATATGATATGGAAAACGACTTGTGTCAGCATGTTTTTCAGTTCATTAGTCTTGTTCCCCCGAAGTTGTCTCGGCTGTATTGGACCGTTGCCCTGAGTCTATTGGCTGGAGGGCACTGCTGACAAACAGGAAAGGTTTAACTGCAGGTGAAAACTTAAGGGAGGTGAGGAGCAGCATCTTGACCACCATAGCGCAGTGGAGTTCCTGGAGTGCCACCACCCTACAGATGTCCTATGTCATGATTTAATTAAAGTCTCCGGATGTATATGGTTTGGCTACTGAATGTGTGCAGCAGTGGGAGGAATGCATGTAAGCTCTTGAATGGCCAGCATTTGTCACGCTGTTTTGGGACGCGTGCATCATTTTCGGCGCGATAGCAGGAACGTGCAGCGAAGCTTGAGCTTACATAAGCAATTTGGCTGCAGGTTTGCGAACCCCAGTGCAGTTGCAGAGTCAGATCCCAGCCGGGCCATCAGAAAGGTACGAAACCATAACCGCTTCTAGCTGTAAGAATTGATTAAATGTAAAACTGTGCTCCACGCGTGTTGCTCTAATCCCAACCCTAAGAGTGTCTGCTGAGAAAATGAATAATGCATCGGTTCCTCTTTAGTTTGTTAAAAAAAAGTACTTAGCTCTTGTTTTTTTTTGTTTACATTCTGTTCCCCGTCCGACTCGCCACGCCCAGTTCCTGTACTTACGCCTGCGGCTCTGTCCGTGAGCCCAAGGCAGAAAGAAAGGCGCACGTAGTTTTCAGTAGTGCTGATTCCCACCCTGCGTTGCCAGACAAACACTAAGAGCCTCCTCCTTTGACATGTTAATTGTTCCGCATTAAAATCTCCCCTGGATGCGGCTCTGAAGCTGTTCGATTAGAGGGGCCAGAGATGCAGCTTGGCGGGTTTTTTTTCCCAGCGACGACACAGCGGCGTATTCATCGCGAGCCTCAGCCACGTCGATTGGACCCTATTTGTAGTGAAAGGCTTAGAGGCACGGTCTGCCAAATCGCATTTCTGTCTGCGCACGCCAAACTGCTGACCAGCACTCCGGCGCAAAGGAGCGTGTGCACAATGCCGCGCATTTTGCATGGGATAAGATGCTCCATCCCCTGGTTTTTTATGAGCTTTGCCCACACAGGCGCCTTCGCGCTCCAAATGCTGAGCATATTGAAACACTTTCCTGAAGCATCCCCTGCCTTCTTTTGCTGAATTGAGTCAAAGAAAGTGCTGAATTAGGAAGTCAAAGCAGCTTGAAGGTGTTACAGTTAGGGGCTCCTAAATTCTGGTCTTGGATGAGTTTCCAACCCTTAATTTAATGGCTTTCAAAGCTGGGAGTAATGAAACTGGATGAATGCCCAGTTGAGTGTGGTTCTGGAGATGTTGCAGGGAAAATTATTCAAACATCTGAGGTGATGCTTTTCCAATGATCCCCACCCTCTGCCAGCCTGGTGACCCACCAGGACCTCAAACTTTCTATGTTAATATATGTTTTATCCCAGCGGCTTCACTTAAAATCATAACGCCTTTCAGAGGACACTACATCATACAAGAACATCTGGAAGTCTGGACGCCTCAGGGTTGCATTCCATCTTCATTCTATAACACTTTGTTATGTAATTTAGCATTATTATACACATGCGGAATACCACAAAAATGTTCTTATGAAGGCTTACCGTTTGCAAACTCATTTTTATGCATACAGTACAACATAGTTGCTTAGCAGATGCTATTATCCAGAGCTTGCACAGATTACAATTTCTACTTTCATCCACTTATAAAGATGGATATATTACTGAAGAAATTAAGGTTGAGAACAGCTTGGGGTGAACTGGCAACCTTTTGGTCACTAGCCTGTTACATTAACAACTACACCACCAGCTGCCCTATGTATTACATATACATTTTATTTGTTATTACCATTATCTTATCCTTATCTCTTGGCCTGATTTGGGTGCCTGTCCTTGTATCCTTAGATCTGGGAAACACAAAGAATGATGACAAGCGGGGGACAAAGAAGTTAGATCAAGCCAGCTCCAACGGTGAGGACAGTCAGGTGACCAGGTTCTCCCGTGCGAACCATTTTTCCCATTTACTGCCTGCATTGCATGCAAGTGGCCATTGTCTCTAGAGGTGCTTGGAACATACACATCATATGAGTTGTCATTGTCTGTAGGAGTGCAGTGAACTTACATGGCTACTAAGTTTCAAGTATTGGGTTTTATATTATGCTTTTATGTGCATTTTGGGATTTGCCAGGATATCCCTGCAGTCCATACCCCTGCAGTCTGAACTACATCTTAACAATTCAGTCAGAAGTGCAACCATTGTGTTTTTTTCATAACAGTTTTCATGTTTAATGTTTTAAAGTAAGTTGCTTATCTAGCAGTACTAAAGCATATCATTAGTACAAATATGTAGGCACATACACTGCCTTGCCAAAAAAAAAGTCACACACTCTAATATTTAGTTGGACCGCCTTTAGCTTTGATTACGGCACGCATTTGCCGTGGCATCGTTTTAATAAGCCTAAACCTGACCAAATGAAGCAACCTCTCACCTATTTGCTTAGTTAAATCCAGGTGGTGACTATTTTTTTGGCCAGGCAGTGTATAAATTGGCCAGAATGAGCCCTAGGAATACAGTGCCATTGATAAACCATTTACACAGGTGCACAGTACATAGTTTTCTCAATACGGAACAGAACAATAACCAGAAAAGACAAAGCCCCGGGTCCACAATAAACTGTTGTGGGAGCAGACGCCCACACACCGCCGGATTGACTGGGAAGGTTTCTGTCTCATAGCCAGGGTTTACATTTCTTAACGTTGTTAGCATATTTATGGCATGGCTTCCTTTTTAACGCATTCTAATTTAAAGAATTTCGCATTGTATTATTCAATTTCCACATACCCAAAGCACCTGGGGCTCCTCAAATGAACTCAAATGAGATGTTCTGTGCTATCTGTTCCTTTGATTCTTGTTTTTATTTTATTTTATTGGGGGGAGGGGGCTCCAGTGCTGCATTGCCGAAAATATCTACGGACCATTTTTGCTCAGCCTTTAGGGGATAGAGTCCCGTGCTGTTTGCGATCTGCACGCGCACAGCAGAGTCGATGTCGACTCGAAAAGGGATCTAAAAGAAACCAGTGTAACTAAACATTAATAATGTAACAAGCGTCTTGGCATGCAGGTGTTCCAAAATGACAACGGAGAGGCACAAGGGGAGAAGTGTAGCTCTGCGCGGCGGTTCAGGCCCGGCCTGTTGAATGAAGACCCACTGCCAGACTGCTGATTGTCTGAAAAATTTAAAATAAACAGCTTTAAATCCATTAAGAGAGAAAGTGGCATCAAAAAAAAAAAAAAAATCCTAAAAGGACCAAAAGTAATGCAGGTTCGAGCGCTTTTTATGGATGCACAAGTAATCTGTCAGCTTGACAGGTTTGCCCGGAAGTCTGCCCTCGTATGTAACAGTCAAATCCACTCATTGCAGCCCTTTGCTAAATGCTCCTATAGAACCCACTGAAGAGTCACTTTTATAAGAGTCACTTTTATAAGAGTCACTTTTATAAGAGTCTATTTCATAAGAGTCTCTTTTATAAGAGTCTATTTTATAAGCAGAAATCTATTGCACTTTCCAGTCTGAATCTGATGTTTGATCTAGCTCTTGGTTTCAGTTGTTTATGTTTAATATAATTTGTGTCATTCATCAGGCATTACATATTTATGAGATCACGTCATTTAGTGTCAAATAGAGGGCACCTCTTATTTTTTAAAGTTATTTGGGGCACTGATTTCCTTTAGTCACCTTTGAAATCTCAGAGGGACGCAAGCTCGACACACAGGTGCTGGCATAGACATTAATATGCTGTCCCTGAAGCAAGAGCCTTTCGTTTTATTAATTATGCATCACATGTGCTGCAGCTATTTAGACTATTTGTTCTTTACCTGTTTGTTTGTGTGTCCGAGTGTGTGTACATGCTTGTGTGTGTGTGTGTGTGTGTGTGTGTTTGTGCTACCTTGAAGTTTAAGAACACAGTTCTACTACTGATAAGGCAAACATCTCTGCTAAGACATTTCATTGTTTTACCTGTCTATTTATGCAATCCGAAGTACCTTTATGGATCATATTTGTTTCAATGGTAAGAAAACGTCAGCCAATGGGTTCCTTTTTTTTCCATCTTTACTCATTTAGATGATTAAAAAGGCAATTAAATCTCATTATAATTAACCCTGCCTAGTGGAGAAACAGCAATAATTAAGCTGTTTCAGCCAATCAACAACAATGTTATGCTTTGTATCTGATTGCAATCTGCGTCACTCTCAACACTTGAATATCTTTTTGTGAAAATTAAACTATTGTGTGATTGCAAACAGAAGCTGAAGTAGTCACCTCAAAACTGCAGCATTGTAAACTTCCATGGCCATTCTCTTCTCACAAATTCAAACCGAACCCTAACCCTTACGCGATCGATAGTACATAGGCTACTGGTGGTGCACTGGGTAACAGAAGTTGTAAACTTAGCGAACATATAACGGGCAAAATTGTTAACACCTCAGTCAGACGTTGAAGGAATTGATTAATTACTCATTTCAGAGGTAATTAATTACTAATTTCAAAGAGTAACCATTAGAAAGACGGTTCTGTTTTGTTAACACTTCAAGTATTTTATTTAAATGCAGTAAATATTTATTTATTATTATTTTTAAATAATGTGTTTATTAGATTAACGTGTGTGATAGCTACAGTTATAACATCACACCATTCTTCTGTCTGGTTCACTTTTTTTTTGCTATTCATCACACTGACTCCAATATCCGTCATTAAGGCGCCAGCAGACAGTCTGATTAATCAAATATTGTTCAACAAACAATGGAAGACTTATCTGGTTGCTAGGTGTGGCAGGGGAAAATAGCACTCTTGGTATTTGTTAACTCCGCATTCTAACATAAAATTCCCCAGCTTTTGTCTCATGGACACCATTAAGAACTAATTTAATTAATTAATCTTGGAATAAATTACGTAGTTACATTTTTCATTTTTTCATTTGTTCAGAAAGAAGTAACTCTGATTCCAAATGTGGGGGGGGGGGGGGGGGTTTTGGGCCTAAAAGCCAA
>JAOVYW010006597.1:0-11408 GCA_025775045.1 Hiodon tergisus
TGTGTGTGTGTGTGTGTGTGTGTGTGTGTGTGTGTGTGTGTGTGTGTGTGTGTGTGTGTGTGTGTGTGTGTGGGTTATTAGGGAAAAGATTATCCATCTTGAGGGGTATTGGATCTCTCTGTAAGCAATACTAATAGCTTGCTTTAGGTGATATTATTTACAGTTGTTTTTAACATAAAAATGTTCTAATTGATTGTTATATTGTTACTGTTAAAAGTTTTGTAGGTAGTGATCCTGAAACGGTTAAATATGTTTGAATTTGATTTGCCAAATTTTGAGTAGCTCTGTTTTAAAGATAAGCTTTCTGACCATACTTACCATCATGTGTTGTCATCGGGAACACTACTCTTCATTATTTTCTTCTCATTGAATCAATTGCTAACGGTCCCTGTCCTCCTCCTAGACTGCGAGCCTCTCGCGTGCTCCTTGTGGGCCTCAGAGGGCTGGGGGCCGAAGTTGCCAAAAACCTCATCTTGGCGGGAGTGAAAGGGTTAACACTCCTGGATCATGAGAAGGTATTGGGCAAAGTGTATAATGGTACCTTCAAGTAGCAGACCTGGACAGTTCTTTTTCAAAAGTAATATTCTGAAGTTTGATTAGGTGACCCTGGATCTGTGTTGAGGAGCATTACCTGGGTCGTGGGATAGGATCAATTGCAAGCCACAATTCCTATGTATTTTTGTGATCTATCAGTCCTGTTACCTTTATTGTATAAGCAACTATACAAGTTTTTGTTCAGTACACTAGAATCTGGCCCTAAATCTATTTTGTCCTCTTTCTGTCTTGTCTAGGTGACAGAGGAGTCAAGTCGTGCCCAATTCCTAATCCCAGTGGGTTCTGAGGATCAGAACCGGGCCCAGGCCTCGCTGGAGCGTGCCCAGTACCTGAACCCCATGGTGGAGGTGAAGGCTGACACGGAGAGGGCCGAGTCCAAGTCGGATGACTTCTTCCTGCAGTTTGATGCGGTGCGTGGAGGGGGCACCACTGCTTGGGCCTTACAGCACTTTACCTGGATCAGGGGTCCCATTGTGATAGACGTGAGACCTGCCCAGTTTCACGAGTGGCCCTGGCCCTCTATTGGAGCATTTTTTTTTTTCGAGGGCCCCATGTGGCACTGGCCTCAGGACTGTGGCCAGCTTAAATGTGAAATTTTAGTGTTTAATGTAATTTCAGATGTGTGCTTTAAGGTTTGCAAGGACTGGGTTTAAAAATACTCAATAAAATGGGATTTTTGGTTGCACTGTCCTAAATAGTCCACTAGATGGTGCGTTTATACCATTCCCTTGACTCACTTAAGTCACCGACTTTTTTTGTGGATAAGTAGTGTTACTTACTTTAGTGTTTGGTGCTTCAGAAGCTGATGGGTTTTATGGAGCCTGGACAGCTGTCAACAATCCCAGGCAACCTGCGTGATGAGATGCTGGCTGTTATTTTCTGTTTAAATGTGTTTCGCACATGGCATACTGCCGCTCTGCTTTGAACCCCCGAAATGCCTCTCAGGCACAGTCGAGGAACAAAGGAGGGAAGGAGAGCGAGGTAATGCTTGGAAGGCAGGGCGTCAGGGCAACAGAAAAGCGACGACTGGTATCAAAACATGTCAAAGGCAGCTTCTCCAGCATGGCTGGTACCCGACGCAGTGTAGCAGGCCTTTGAAGTGCGATCAAGGCTCTCTAGCTCTCTTGGTTCCTAATTTATTTTTCAGTCCGAGCAAGCTAATTGAAAAGAGCGCCGACGGGCTGTGAAAGATTGATAAAGCGAGCCAGCATTACAAAGCGTGGAACAGACGCCTCTCTCTTTCTCGTGCCGCCATGGCAGGAACGACTGAGAAACGTCCCTGTGGGAGTTCAGGGAGAGGTAGAGAGGGAGGAGGGGGGTGTTTGTTGCATCAATTTTCTCCCTCTCCACCACCACAATTGCAGTTGCCTCGGTTTGAGTCTGTTTCTGCGATTGTGTGTGTGTGTGTGTGTGTGTGTGTCTAGCATGGCATGCTAAGCCTGCTGAAGTTGTAGTTGTACAACAGCCTGGCCCCTTCCATAGATTTTCAACTTTAAAACCACTCACACCAGTGTCTAGTTTTTATGTCTGGTGTTTAGATATATTGAAAATAATAGCAACATTCACAACAATTTATACTCCGTGGACATTAATACAGAACGGACTGCTCCACTGATATGTCTTCTCTTATCTTGGACTGTCGGGCATCGGCGATCTGTGTAATTGAGTGGCATTGGGCTCATTTAATGCCTGGCTTCACTTCTGAATTTCCATTCATTTCTTTTGAGTGGTACACTCCACGCAAAGCTTGAACTGTTAAGATATTTATCAGTTTCCTACTGTGTGTGTGACTCAAAAATACTAGTGTCTGCATGTGATCAAAAGATTAGACTTGGGGACTGCTCTCTCCTTTTTCTTTTCCTTCCTCTCACCCCACCTCCTCTTTCTGACTCTCTTACCACTGTTTGACTCCTTTGTCCCCCCTTGGTCTTTGGAAAGCCCCCCCCAGCCCACCTCCCACTCTTGACTCCCCGCTGCTCCATGCAGTGAACAATCAGTCAGTGTCCATCCACACAAAGCAGGTTCCTGGGGCCAGGCTTAGCGTGCCTTCACAAAGAGTGCCCGGACCTGAGCAGGGCGAAAGCCCTGATGGTCCCAACTCCATCAGTCTGCCAGGGCTTTCTGAGGACGTGCCATACCTTAGTGAACTCCAGGCCTGTCAGACTGTGGGATGGGGCCTGGACACGTGCCCTAGACCTCGCCCATTCACTGAGCTGATTGTCAAACTACTCAGGGGCCCTGCCCTGTCCTCTGGCACACTGTGTATCCACGCCCTAGCCATCCAGCCAGAAGCCCGTTGTGTCCACCATTATCTTTTCCTGGTACCAGGGAGGGTCTAGCTGTGTCCTCAGGATAAGAGGGCGTTTGGTTTGTGGTCATTTGGTTGGCAAACAGTATCTGCCATCATAACAAAACAAAATTATTTTGTGTTTGCAGTCAGGTCAAACACGGCTGGCTGTCTTTTGGAGATGGCTGAGGGTTTGGCGAGGGACTTCTCTGCATCCTAATGCTAGCGTTTAGAGGGCTGTGCCTTAATCTTTTTAACTTTTTGTCCTGATCGATTGCATTTCTCGCCAAACTCCTTTCGACCCTTGAACCTCCTTTTTCTTGCTTGTGCACTAGAATGAGAGAACCTGGGAGCTTGTCTCAGAAAGACTTGAGATAAGTTTAAGGTTATAGTGCTGGTTTTCGCTGTGGCTATTGTGGTGGTACGTTTATTTTTACATAAATGAAGAAGACTGCAATTTTTCAGTAGTGTTTTGTTGAATGTCATAATGTCCATCTGTGTGACCAGCTTGTTTTCGTTCATTTGTATCTCCTGACGTAACCTTCAAGCTTCTTTGTTCTCAAGTTAATTTAATCAGGGTATTTTTTACATGGAAAATGAGTTGCTTGACTTCTCAATCATGCCTAACGAGTTGAGTGGTATGTTGAGACAAATACCATCATACCCAGTAGACTCATTTAATATCTGCTTTGGAATGTTAAACGGTGCAACTGCTGTCCTCCTTGTTAGAACTTGGATTCTGAGCGGAGAGGCACCGGCCCGCCAGAGTAGTCCATTCTTGTGTCCTAGCTCCTACATGATGCCCTCCCTCCCCTCCATGTCCAGGTTTGCCTTACGGGTTGCCCCCGGGACCTCATGGTGCGTGTGGATCAGATCTGCGCCCAGAAGAACATCAAGGTCTTCTGCGGGGACGTTTTCGGCTACCATGGCTATATGTTCTCCGACCTGGGCCCGGAGCACCACTTTGTGGAGTGAGTGGTCTCGCCGCTCTGTGCCTCGACCCCAGACCCGTAGACCCTTGGGGTTGATTGTCATTTATATTATGCATTGTTACCAGGGAGAAGCCCAAGGTGGTGAAGCCTTCCGAGCAGGCCAATGACGGACCCCAAGCCAAGAAAGCAAAGGTGGACCCCAGTGAGACCACCATGGTGAAAAAAGTGTGTCCATTAGTAGCCTACTGTCTACTACTGTCTTGTGTTGTGTTTCTGCACACCTTTGAGATGTCTCCATTTCCCTTTTTGCTCTGAACAGACGGCCAGTTTCTGCTCTCTTAAGGAAGCTCTGGAAGTGGACTGGACGTGTGAGAAGGCCAAGGCCGGCTTAAAGCGTACTCCTTCAGATTACTTCCTGATGCAAGGTACCTCTTACCTCTTTCACAGTGCTCTGGAGCCAGGTGGGCATAATCCCAGCATGCACTGCAGCTGCAGCAGATACAGGCTCCCTTTTTGTGACTGGCTTCGTTGCACAGATTTGCAGTATAGGCTCCGATCAATTGACTTCACCTGTCAGACTTCCCTTTGGATTGAGCAACATCTGGGTCAAAGAGATTTACATTGGACAAATCCCCTTTCTGAGCTGTCAATGGGCATTAGTATAATCTGAAAGATGTTCTCTGATAGTCAATGGAAAGCAGATGCGTTGTTTTTGGAGTCGGTAAACTAGTCAATGACTAACCAATGACTGTGCTGGGAAGGCCTGCAGGAACCAGTTGGCCATTGATGAGTTTACACTGGGGCAAATTGCAGTGTTGCGGTAATACATTGTATCCAATCAAAATTCTGTGGGGGCGAGGACAGGTAAACCAGTTTGTTTCTCAATAGCAGACACATTTGTTGTCCTAGTGGAATGTAAGGTACCTTGGGGTGAATCAAAGGGTGGATGTGCATAGCAGCCATTTTGAATGTTGTGCCTTTCCGAACAACTCATAAATGGGTGCTTTGCACTTCGAAAGGGTTGGTCCCGAAAGGTTAAAAAATGTTATTAGTGTGCGCTGATTGGTTCCTCAAAACTGAAAGGTGGTCATAATAATAATCAAATAATTAACCGAGATGCCAAATAAAATCGATAACGTGACTTGCTCTAGCTAGCCACCTTAAATGTCAATTAATTAAACTAATAATGCAATAGCCACAGCTAAAACCTGCTGTATAACTATAAATTAATCTCCGCTCTCTGAGACATGCTCCCTGGTGTAGCAAGCAAACATGGATGGAAAAATGAGTTAATTACCTATAGTGTTTGTCAATTTACGGCTTGACATTATAGATACCAAATGTCTAGACAATGTTTGTCTATAAAGTTTTGTTAAAAAAATGAGGGGGTTGAAATCAGTTAAGTTAGGAAAATTGCAATTGGTAGTATTTTTGAATGGGCTAAACGTACCTCATTCAGTCATTTAGCATTAGCTGCAGAATTTTGACGCTCGGCCTATAAAAATGAAGCTCAAGGGCATCTCAAATGGGAATAATTTGTGTTGCTTTCGCCGTTAGGCCACTGTGAGGCAATTGTCTTGCCTTTGCAGGAAGTGGGATGAAAGGGTGATTACATCAGTGCCCTGGGTAACAGTTAGCATGGTTTTTCTGATAGTCCATCCAATGAGGTGCCTGGTTTTCAACGCAGTCCATGCTCAGAACCTGTTAGCACTTTAAACGAGCCATTGTTGTTTTGCGCCGTCCCTGCTGGCTTTCTCTCCAAAACATAAAAGCTTATTAGCTTTCAGCTCACTTCCTCATAAAGAGTTAGTTTTCTTCCGTGACCGGCTATCTATGGCTAGCCATCTGCAGTGACTTTTAAACAGAAAGACGCAGCTTGCTGTTATTCCGAATGAGCAGGCAAGTGTGTCCGCACTCCTGCCTATTATTATGGCCTTTGAACAAAAACAATATTTCCTCTGCTTCTTTCGGTTGTTTTAACGCTGTGAAGAGTGGTGTTTTTCTATAAATATGATGTCTACCGAACCGGGGTTTAGAGGAAGATTCATTTCCTCTCTGAGCTGTTGTCTATCATAGATGGTAGATTCCGTGAGGTAGCGCACCAGTGGGAACAGGCATCGCTTGCAGTGAAAGGGGAGAAAGTGACACTTGTCATTTGTCAAACATTTTCTCTGCTTTGATGGATGTTTTGAAAGCATTTGATATTTGTGAACACACTCTTGTGATTTCAAGGTTCTCTGTTACATACCTTTTTCAGTGTGTGTTTGTGTGTCGAGAGTATGAAGGGATTAATTCTGAGCGTGTATGTGAATGTATGTGTGTAAGCATGTACTGATTCATGCACCCAGGTTTCACATGCAATTTATAGATTGTGTTTTAAGTTATGTATGTACTGTATAGCTTATATCTGTATGATTCCTCCGTAGTGGAAAGAACAGTGGGTGGGCACCAGAACTGGGTGCCAGTTAGTGGCCAGCGAGAGACAGGAAGCGAGCATGTCTGTCTGAATTGCCAGGGGTGGTGCTTGATTAAGAGCGGGTGCTGAGAAAGTCAAAACAGTCCACTGAGACTGGCACACATGTCAGTGTGCACAAATATTCCACAACCGTCTCTTCTGCATCGACTTCTTTTCAGAATCTTTCTGTGAAGATAAACTGTGGGGTGGCTGGGCAAATTTATTAGTAGTGGTTTACACTTCCTGTTTCACATGGGTTTGTAACCTTCTCCCTGTCAGTTGAAATTGAACCTTTTGAGCTCTGGTGTTCATACAGAGCCACACTTTTCACAGAAATTATTAATGTATGGTAAAAAAGTTGAAACAAGAGTTGCAAGTAATTACCGAAGTTGGGTCACCAGCGTCCAATTCTCAACTGAGCTGAGATTCACTGAGCTTAAATAAGGGAAATCTTTTGGACTAGTATGACCATTTCACTAAGTTTTAAAAATCACTTCTGTTGCCCAATTGGATCAACGCTGTTAGGCACATTATTTAAAAAGGCAAAACTTTATTAAAATTGTGAAATGGGGCTGTGCTTTCAGCAGCCCTAGAGGGCATACACAGTGACCCTTGACCTGGAAGGACACTGCACGCTTCCAACTTCCTGTAATAAGGCAGACACTTGGTGTTGGGAAGTGAGAACGAGAACAGTGCCTTCATCCTACAGTGAAAATCCGGCCATACACCTGAAAGATGTACTGACGTTTATATGCTACAACTACTTGGATAAAACAATGGCTCATTTGCAGTGCGCTCTCCACTAGCGATGTCATTGGACAGTGCCCCCTGATGCAGTGTTTATAAAATTGTCTCAACATTGATTTTGTCCTGGTGAAGTGTGTGTCTCCTTCACATTACCCTCCCCTTCTCTCATCTTGCAAAAGACATTTGCAAGATGCAGGTACGTGGTGTAAAGTTCCTTGTTCCCATCAATAGCTTTTTTGGTGCCTCCATCAGTGAACAAAGCTTATGGATTCTCTGGTTAGTCCCTACTTCTCTCAACAGAATGTTTACATTTTTTTAGTGAAGGGCTTCTCCTTCACACTCAGTAACTCCCTTTTTTTAATCAAGGGAAGTAACACATCATTCACAGGCTAGTGAAAGCTCGTCCACGGCAAATGGTCGATGTTGCAGACCTAAGTAAATTAATACATTTAGAGGAATGTTGCTTTGTCTGTATGACTGAATGGCATTGGATTGGTGGAATGGGATAAGAGGGATGAGCCCACCATTGGCTCGCCTAGGTAGGGTCCAGATGCCCAGCATTCTGATAGTCGGTCTGGAACTGTCATGTACCTTATGTTAATGTTTACAAATGTTTTGAAATGTTTAAAAAAAAAAAAGTTTTCTTTTAAAAACATAAAAGAAATTAGTTTAAGACTAGGACTGTTTTGAATAAATAGTAGTAGTTGAATGTTTTGTGTGTGTTCTCTTCCCAATGAATGTTACAATAAAATCTGTTACAGTCAGAATCGGTGAATGAAATGAGCTGGACTTGAGCCAGCGAGTGCCTTTACCCACTGAACCTAAGTGAATATAATCTTATTTTGTAACATAATACATTGGGTCTTGTTGAGTAATTTCTAAGGTTTTAGATGATGCTCCAGTAGACTTCCGTTCTGATCATTGTTGTTTTAGACAGCACCATTTTGAATGAAGCTTTTTGCCATACTTTTCCTGAGCTTTCTTCATTGCTATGCTTGAAATAAAGGTTTATTTGTTTTTGTTTCTTATTTGAGAAGTAGAGTGCCTGCTATGCCTCCTTAGATGTGGTAGAGGTGTGTGTGTGTGTGCGTGCGCGTGCACACGCATGTGAATGTGTGCTTTTCCTTTTTATTTTTTGTGGTTTTTTATTTTTTTCACAATCCCAGAGAAGTTGTATTTTGATGTGGTGGTTTAGATGCAGTATCCAGTATAGTTTTCATCACTCAAGGGTATGTGTATATGTCCTGTTGAGTAGTGATTGAACTGGTTGGAGCTTATGGGTTTTTTTTCATTATTAATGGCCCATGATTGACTCCACTGACAGAAGTATAACTTACTCAAATTTGGCAAAGATTTTTTTTTTTTGGCAGCCTTCTATACAATCTGTCTTTGAATCATGTTTGTCTTAAATGTAGTTCTTCTACATTTAAAAAAAAAAACTTATTTCAGCTAATATCTGTAACCTCACCAATTAAGCACTCTGAAGCACACTGCTTTGAGCCACATTTTTTCTGTGTGTTTTGAGCCCACATTCATTTACATCTAAAAATAGTGCTTTTGGATTTCTTTGTGTTATCTCCTGCAAAGTTGCACAATAGCCCAAGCCCAGGTGCTCTTAGGGATTGTGAAACCGATGGTGACATGTTTCCCTCTCCGTGTTCCATATTGTTGGTTCACACTGTTCTGTTTTGTGCAGGAGCTGATTGCATCACAAAGTGTAGGGGAGGTTCAGAAAACTGCAGCGCTGAGGAAACTCTGGTTGCTGTTGTGTCTGGTGGGGCAGGGAGTCAGGAGACGTGCACTTCCCAAATTAGACTTGCCAGTCCTTTTGATCCTTGCCTAAGAATTGCACCATCTGAAGAGTACCAGTAAATAGACTGTAAAAGCTCTGTAAAGCTCTTGCTGGTTAAGGTGCCTGCTAAGTAAATAGCGGTGGCATAAGATGTGATGACGCTGTGAAGGATGCTCCTGAGGCAGAGGTGAAGTGACGCTAGTGCCTCGTACCTGTGATCCTACTTGTCTTTTGCCATCCCAAGCCCTTCATCTCTCTCCTTTCTTCTTCCGTCAGTGCTTCTCAAGTTCCGCACAGACAAGGGGCGTGACCCGCACCCTGCCAGCTCCACCGAGGACTCCTCGTTGCTGCGGCAGATCCGTGATGACGTCTTGGAGGCCCAGGGTCTGTGCAGTGACTTGCTCCCGGACGACTTTGTTAGGTCAGCGTTGTCAACGCACCCGCTAGATTTGATTTGATTTTTTTCTAGAGTGTGAAGAGTAGATTTCATTTGCCTTGTTTGTGTCATTCCGCAGTACCATTGATGAGTAATGTCATGATGAATCAGTGGTGTACACTGTATGCATTTTTGGTGCAGCGCCCTGGGTTGATATCATTCCCTAACATATCTGAGCAGATCAGGGCAGCGGCCAATAAAGACCAATGATATGACCAAAAAGTGTCCAATGCAGAGTCTGAAAAGGGTGAAAGAGGAGAGGTTCACAATGCTTGTCATTTGTCCTCGATTTGACACATTACATATGTATTTTTACTCAAATGTAGTGTTCCAAATGTTCACCTTGTAACGTTTATCTACCTTAAAGAATACTTGAGACAACCTCTTAATTAGAAGTCTTTAAATTACAACAAATTATACCACTCATTATTATTCCAGCAAGATAAACATCCAACCTGTTCCTAATACTCAGCTTGATCTGGTTGTTCACTCCAGGCTTTTTGCACCTTATTCAATTGCTTAAACATAGACATTGTTAGCAACTAAAGTTATATTGCCTGTTCTCCGTGTCGGCCTCTGCATTTTTCTGTACGGAAGTATTTAAACTTGACCACTCCAGAACGGTTCGTCTTGGAGCTAAACCACTCCTTAGTGTTGGGGTAAAACATGTTTCTTAAAAGCATCCAAGCATTGGAAAACTTGGGAAAAAAAAGAAGATAAAATCCAATTTCCATTCTATTTTTCTAAGATTTTAAAGGCATATTAATATTTGAATGTATTTAAATCTCATATTGTGGGTTTTCTGTGTTTTACCTCTGTAAGGGTTCTTTTGCGAAGAAGACCATCATCCAATTAAAGCTAAACGTTTCCCAACTGGAACCAAATATTCAAATACTGCTAAAACTTTCTGAATCTCTATGCATCCGTTTTCCACATCATCCTGAAATTTTGATTTTTCAACATCAGTTTTATGTTCCAAAATCTTTTGTCCTTAAAGGGTTTTTTTTTAATTTTGTTTTTTTTAAACCTGATAAGGTACTCTTTGCCTGAGTGAATTAGAAGTCTAAGCAAGATCCCTGTGTTGCACTATTAGGGATTTGATGTGCTGTTTTGTCTTGTTTTTGTGCTTTCTGTACAGTTATTGTTTTTCTGAGATGGCCCCAGTGTGTGCTGTGGTGGGAGGTGTGCTGGGACAAGAGATTGTCAAGGTGAGCCAACATCCTTGTCCAAAGAAGTTCCTTTCACATATTTGGGAGACTACAGCACTTGCCTCTCCCTGAGGAGAGCAGGAAAGATGGTTCGTATGAGGTCATGAGCAAGAACGTATCGCAGGGCAGCTGGCTACTCCCCTGGATCCTGGGTAAAATCCAAACTGTTGTTGCAGTGTGAGTATGGATGCCAAAGTAGAGGCTAGTCTGAGTTGGACCAGGTAAGGGCCACAGTACATCACCATCAGGTCATGAAACCCTGAATGACATTCATGAGTACCTGGGATGTACTTCTGAATGACATTCATTAGTACTTCATTCATGAGTGATGTATTCATGAATGTCTGGAAGGAGCCACTTGTGATGTGCTCATGAATGTCTGGACGTAGCCACTTCTGATGTACAGGGGTGTGTTACCATGATGCTATGGTTGCCTTTGCATGGTGTGTGCCTAAGTTTTCATGCTCCCTGTAGAAAGCACTTAATAGGAAAGGTTTTGTTTTGGTTGACAAAGCTGGAGGCCCTGCTGACAAAGCTGGATTTTTCTGCTGCGGTCACGTGACTGGCAGAAACTCTAAGTTCAATAGAAAACCTTGGAGAAGCGTCCTTACCCAGAATGCCCTGAGGTGGGCGGACATGGAGAGCGGGCAGTGGCCTCCTCTGCTCCTGAGTGCGCTCTGTGTGGTGGAGCGAGGCCAGTCTCTGCCCGTCTCTGCCTGGCTCCCACATGATGAAACCGGCTGCAACTCAGACTGTTTACCGTGCGCCATGCCTCGGCACTCTCAGCCAGCGAACCTGCTGAAAACGGGTGGGCAAAACAAAAACGTGCCGTCAGAATTAACCCCTCGTGTGCTTCTGAGCTGACCCTCCCGCATTTACTCTGATGGGAAATCGAACTCGGAACATGGCGGATTTATGTTCTCTCTCTCTGTGTGTGTGTGTGTGTGTGTGTGTGTGTGTGTGTGTGTGTGTGTGTGTGTGTGTGTGTGTGTGTGT
>JAOVYW010006598.1:0-11408 GCA_025775045.1 Hiodon tergisus
CCCCCCCCCCCCCCCCCCCCCCCCCCCCCCCCCCCCCCCCCCCCCCCCCCCCCCCCCCCCCCCCCCCCCCCAAGTGGCATTTTTGAGCAAAACCCAACATGTGTTTTATTCCTTAGTCTGCTTGCAGTTGTTTACAATTTTTATAGAAGATTGTTTCATTAAAAATACTTTGTATTCTTTTCTTTCTTTTTTGGGTTTAAGCCCAAGGCAGGGCCTCAGGTTTCTGAAGACATAAATTAACAGTAACGCAGCCCACATAAAATTAATTCTTCACAAACAAAGAAAAAGGGGGTGATGGAGAGGAGAAAGGTGAACTACGCTCATAACACCATGCACAATAAATGGGCCACCCACAGGCGTAAGACCGGAAAACAAAAAGTGTGTCTGGTCCTGCCCTGAAAGAGTGATGGGAGGAGAGTCTTGGAACATCCTGAGACGGCAATGATATCTGAGACATGCGCTCCCATTTGCAATGGGCTGTGGTAGTGCATGTTTTGTAATGTCCATCGAAGCATTTGATGGCATGCAATTTCTTACTCGGGGAAAGAATTGGTTAATGGTGCATACGGTTAATGGAGTTAACTGAGTTAATCCTAGTGCAAGTCCATTCCAACTCCCCAGGGGGTCTCTTTGATCATAGCCCTGGACCTCGTCCTGATGCTCTCGTCCGAAAGGTTAGCAATCAGGAGAGACTCTTGGTCCGGTCAGCCAACAGCAGCCATAGGTGTTTACAGAGCTCAAAGATTAACTAAAGAACAACAGAAAACCTGCTGAGCAGTTATGAGAACGTTCCTTCCTACAAAAGTTCTATTTTCTAAACACCGTTCCTGTGCCAACTGTAAAGGAAAATCTTTTTTTTTTTTTTTTTTGTATTTAATTATTTTTCTGTGTGGGTTGTTGCAATGTTCCAGCCCCTGAGAAGGTAATTGATATGATATTTCTTGTAGTTGTTTACCTCCTCTCTGGAATACCAAATATCTGCAAGAAAAAATATTTCTTGAATAAACAAAATATGCCCTATATTGATTTATACGCTCCAGATCAAACTTTCAGTTTTGCGTAAATACTTCTGTTGTCTTATCTTTATTATGAGGACGGGCTCCAAGAACAAGCATTTTTGGACTGTATACAGAGCTCTGATCGTCTCTCTCTTTCATCCTCCAGTACAGGGATCCGGGTGCAGTGGCAGAATGTTAAATACATTTTACAGAGCGATATTACAGACAGAGAAAGTGAGCCATACAATGCAGGATGACAAAAGCACACTAACTGGACTGCTGTGAGTTCTTCGGTCTGAGGAACGCCTTACACCCCTTCCGGGCTTCTCCTTTCTCACACTGATCACTCAGGTTCATTCTCATCACGTGCACAATTCCATGCACAATTACACACGTATTTTCTCAGCGTTGACATTTTTACTGTTCCAAAATAATAACCCCATAAACTGGACGCCATTTCACTTGGGCGAAGTGATTTTTGGAGGGGGAAATTGCTGAACCTCCATAGTGCGGCACAAGGCATGAAATAGCCAATTCTTCTTACAAGCCTCAGCACCGACAACCCTGCCATTACATGGCTGGGCTGGTAACAGCCTCATGCCCAAATGATATTTCCCATGAACCATCTCTCATTCTCACTGTAGCTGCAGGGGCACTTCGGCAGATGGAACACCAATGCCAGGAGAAAGTAGAGTGGTAAATGAATTCCCCTGAGTTGCTTCTGTATTGACTTTCGCCCTACCAAACACCCCAAAGGTCTCCTCTCCTGATACACACCCCTCACCGTGACACACAGGCTATTTAAAAGTAGGGGTAATGGTTTCACTGCAGAGTTCAGTCATTTACCTATATAAAAATATTCACGTTTAAAATATCCAGACTGAAAATACTGTTGGGTACAAAGCCAATAGCAGGGAAACTTGGATAAACACAGAAACCCATTTCACATAAAGACCATTAACAGCTTAAAACCATTCCATTTGTGTAGGTTATATAATTTATTGTGTCAGCCTGGGCTCCAGACTAGGCAATGCAGAGAAATTCTACTGGTAGGAATGTGATAGCAAGAGAAGATGGATTGCCTTTGTTCTGAATAAATCATGCTACCCACTTTTTAACAGTGATTATAAAAAAGGACAATAACGATAAATGGTGAAATGAAAACGCAGAGAAATAACTGCAGTGAAACGCTAAAAGGAAAACAGAGAAATAACTGTGGTGAAACGCCGAAATGAGAACACAGAGAAAGTAAAGTTTGCACTGACAGTTGTTTTATTTTGTGTGTGGGCGGGGTCTGCCACAGGACTGGCCCAGTGGTGTTTATTACCTAGGTGACTGCTTTTGTGCATTTGCATTGAACATATCACCACCAGTCGCTGCTGTCGGACTCTTCAATAAATATCGCCCGTTGTTTTATTAAACTTAAGTCCTGCTTATCTGTGACGCACAAGGATTAGCAGCGGGCTTCTATCTGGGGGGCATGGTGCATCAGACCTGCGCAGGTTTGTGGGATGAACATGCTGTGGAAGCACTGGAACAGGGTCAGAAACAGTCACACCACAGTAAACACCAGTGAGAAGCTGCCGCTGCACACTCTGCCACGATGTTTTGCGTGTAGGTGCAATATTCAGTGAGTAATACTCATGCAGAGTGGTTATTATCACAAAGGAGCCCATTTGGCTCAGTGTTGGAATAAGCTCTCCACCGGCTCCAGTTCTCCACAGGGCAGCAGATCAGCACAGTGGTTAAGGGCTGGGTGACCTGCAATTAGGGCATTCCAGAGGGGACATTTTAAGCTTTAAAAGCTGCCCTGGATAAGCGCAGCAGTTAGATAAATCGATAATGTAATGCAAACGAAATTCGACTCCTTTCGGCCATGATTTCAATACAGAGAAGCGCTATGGAGAGTCCCAGGTGGTCTCGAGCAAGAAGGGGGAAAAATGGGGTCTGCACGCATCATTACAGCCCGCGTATTAAAGAGATTAGAGATGGAGAAATCCGCAGTTTTCCTATCCAGTTATTTTAAGAAACACAGGAGGTCTTAAGCCAGGGAGGGAATGGGAGCATGCAGAGTGTTTCTCTGTTGTTCCACTTAATCACATGACTTCCCATGATTTATATCTATCTATATCTATATAGAGAGACTAAAATAGTCAAACACTGTATTTAGTCAAAGGTTTATTTTATTTTTTTATTTTCCAAAATCATTTCTGGTTCAAATGTCAAAGCAACCATGGATAGCCACAGGTCAAACGCACATGCTACGTGCATGCATGATGGAAAACTGGGCCGTGGCCATTCTTCCTTTGTCTAATACAGATCACATTTGCCCTGCCCCACCCCCCAAAAAATGTGTGTCCTTTCTGTACTTTCCCAAGTTTTATACAAAAAAGAAGTTAAACAAAATAAATAAATAAATGGAGCAGCTGCCTAGTGACAGAAGCTCAGTCATGTGATTTTGTGATGAAGTGTTTTTTGCATCTGATTTTCATAAATGGGTAACCCGAGCGAGCAAAGTCACATCAAACTCAGCTGTGCGGAGAAAAATGAACACTCGTCCTTTCTGAGACAGCATATGCGGTGATGTCACAGCTCGAGAATAAATCAGCATAAATCAGCAAACCGTTACTATTTGTCAAATCTGTCCTTTGTGCCGTGTTTAGGACTGAGGCCAAAGAAGCACACAAGATGCAAACGCAGGCTGACCAAGACAAATGTGTTTTTTCTTTGTAGCGGTTATGGTCTGCCATAAAAACAATGAAAACTATTTCAAGTTCTTATTTAAATTTTTTAAGCAATTTCGGGAATTAATGTAAATTTAGACACAATACATACATTTTAAGCCTGCATTGAACATTTTCAGTGACAGAAGATCAATTGCTTTCAGACAATGACATAAATATTCATGCACCTGAGCGTCCGAGGTATGCTGTCTGAGTGAGATTCTGGAAGAGATCAGTCTACCCCTCAATCTGATCTCAACGCGCCACCCTCTTGGTCAACAAAGCAGAACCTTGACCCCAGCTCCACATGGCAGACCTCCACACATTCCCCCTTACAAAACAAAGAGCGTTGCAAACACTGGTGCGTGCCCGGTCATGATGTGGCAAGAGGTGATGTGAAGTCCTTCATATGTGAACAGCATAGGAGTAAAGCCTGTTTAACAGAAATAGCTAAGGACAGTTCCCTTCTGTTGAGACTGTATCCTGTCTTCCTATTATTTTAGATGGGCACGGGTTTCAAATGCTACCCTCCAAGCTGTTGACTGAAAAAGACCACCAGCCCACACCCAGGTGGTTTGTAGGGGTCCTGCTGGAAGGGATTTCCTAATGGAATACAATCCATTTTGGCTTGGAAGATGGTAGCTGTTTGAGTTAAAAATTCACATCAGGGCAACCTGTTTCCCAGATTCAGCCTCAATTAGTGACAGCTTTTGTTAACTTCAACCAGCAAAAGATGCATTACCTCTAACATCTATTCTGGATATTTCGGTAAAGCTATAGCTCAGGAAAATATCTTTGTTCCTTTACTACTTTACACGTTGATATTTACATTGTGCTGTGTTAAACCCCACTCTGCACCTGCTGATGATATTTCAATCATGTTTAGAAGTAAGACAATCATCAGTAAAACCCCAGACACTTGTCCTCACAGCACCACACTGATCAAGGCAAAGATTGGAATACAGTTAAGGGATACTCCGAGAACAACTAATCATATACAAAACGAAGACTGAAAGACCAGATTGGCAGGAATGAAACAAATGATGTGGTCAGTGTCTGAGGTCCGGGGAGTTAATTACAGCCCTACCCATGATGGCATTGTCTGTCATCCCAGGGGTACGGGGCGTTGTGAAGTGCACGGGTTGAGGGTGATGATGTCAACAAAGAGATTTTCCATGTATCCTCCTCTCTGTCCACTCCTTAATACAAAGGAGTCACACGACAGTTAAAAGATGCTATTGATAGTCAGCACGGCCCAATGGTCTCTGATTTAAATCCATTCTGGATTAAAGGAATCAACCCCTAAAGCGTGTTGATTTTCTCTCAGTACACGCACCAGGATCACATTTTTATTTTTCTCAGAGTTTATATTCAATAATATGGCAATCATCAATTATGAATCCATACTGTTGTGAATTGGCAGTGTCTGCAGACAGCATGAAAAACCCTCACCATTTTTGGCTCTTTCTAATCCCTGACTGTTGGTTTGCAGCAGGTGTTCATCTTGTTCAGTGCCTGCCTCCCTGCTGGGTCCCCTCCTCTCCTCCAGGTTCTGACTCTACTCGCCTATCGTCTATTTGGGATTGGGGTTCTCTTGAATTCTTGCAAAGTTTAATTTCCCCTCTCCCTACAGGCCCTGGGTATTGTCCTCTGGTACCATTGGGCTTCGTGTCCCTTGAGCAGTCTCCAGCTTTCACTTCCAAGGTCCTCACCTCACCTCACCAGTGAAACAGCCTGCTGTCCCTGAGGAATCTGGGATTGCTCAATTTGCTTTATTGTGACTCACATCCTGGACGTTCTAAAGTAGAAGAAAATACCAGCTTCAGCTGATGAAGTGATCTGTAAATAAGAACAAAATAGGTTCTCACAGAAGTGAAAGACACAGGGCGGGAGCAGGGTGCCTCTAGGATTGGGACACCAGTGCATGGTGGGGTAATAGATACACACAGGGCCAGTGTCATGGTTGCAATCAACCTAACAATCAATCTTTGCACAGTGGGAGGATAACGGAGCATACATGAAAACCCACAAGAACACGGGGAGCACTGGCAATCCCAACACAAATAGTAACAGCAGCCAGAGTCAAACCCAGGACCCAGGTTCTGTGAGGCACCAACGCTAACCACCAGCCATACAAATTCAACAAATGTATAAATATCTATAAATAATATGGAGGATAGCATTTCTATAATGATCTTCAACTCTCTACGTAACACAGCAGGTCTCACATTGGTAGCACGATAAATAATTTAGTGAATTATATAAGGTCACAGTCGGTGTACCAATCATGCTGCGACACTAGCTAGGAGGACTAAGTCACAGAACTACATATCTCCATGTAATGCTAATCTTGCTATTTCACATCACTAAATATCTCATGTTAATTATTAATGGCCTCTTATGTACACAAATGTTTCATCCTCATGAATATCACAGAGTGCCGGATCTTGTGTGTTTGCTACATAAAGTAACGGTTTGTTTTCTCCCATGGCAAGAAGCCCATCAGGGTTACCTGACCTTAATCAAGTTAACCGGTACGGTGCAAGCTGCTTGTTCAGTGCCTGGACTGCGCGGGATCAAATGGCAACTCCCACTCGCAGGCCCCTCACTAACTTCTCAAGTTGCTCAGATGCCTACTCAGGCAGAAAAAAAGCATTGAAAAGCTTTTGAAAAATTGCTTTACCACAGCACCTAAGGACCTTTGTACTTACTGCCAAAACTGGCGAGAGAGAGCGAGGAACAATTTCTTCTGCAGAACTTCAGTGGTTATATTTATATCATTTTTTTGTTTTTTTCGTATAAAATGAGAAAAATACAGGCTTTACCTTTTTTGAATACTTAATTCAATAAAGAACATGTACTATATTGGTTCTTATTTTAGCAAAACTTTTAAATAAGGGTGAAGATTGGGGCCAAATGTCATTAAATGCTAGGTTTCAAGCACACTAATCAGTGAAGTTACTAAAGCCTGGGCTATTACCATTTCTGTTAAGAGCAGCAAAAGACATGTTGAAGCCACTGAATAGTCATGCCTCTTTTGCGATATCTGGCAGAGCATCATGGTCTTAAAAGAAGAGGCTGGGAAACAGCATCTCTTTTGTTAATAGATTAACAACATTACGTGTCTGAACACTCCGAGCACTTATAAAGCCACTTTTTCCAATGTGACTAAAACATTTGATGACAGGATTCCGACTGTTACCTTCCCCTTTTAGCGACCAGTGGGTCAAAGGGTCCAGCCAGGCATCAGAGTCCTCAGCCCTTGTCAGAAAACCTTTTGCGTAAACTGTGACGTCTGTCTATCATTCAGGGCAGCACTCACTCTTCTTTGAGCAGTCTCAAATCTTCAAGGACACGCATTATACGGACGATGGCGCTCTGCACGAGACTGTCCATGTTGTCATTCACATAACAAAACAAATTCATATTCAGAATGTCTTCATTCATCAAGGTCACCTTTCCTATCATGGGATTCTTTATAAATACATGAGTAATTGTTCTGTGAGAGCAATCAAGTAAACAAGCGCTGCGTTTGCAGTGTCTATGACACACGTGATATGTAGGGGTCATTTGTATAATTACATGAAAGTTGAAGGCATATCAAATTTGATTTAGGCTTATTGTTTGGGTAAAATTAAGAATAAGGCTTTAATTAGCGTTCACTGGATAATTGCTAACTTCAGTGCTACATACGCAACTCCTTCTCTATGTATATACTGTTTATGAAAGTTTTTTACTATATTAATTTATGTTCCAGAACCACTGATCCAATTCAGGGTGCTACAGAGCATAACCAGGGAAACACTGGACACAATCCCAGAGCAGGACACACACACAGGCACACACGCACACACACACACAAGAACACACACACACACACAAACATACACACAAGACCGTGGCACCAAGATGCCACCATGCCACCAAGCTTAAATATAGAAATTAGGAAATAAAACAACATAATTTCATTACATCACTGCTGCTGGAAAATGAAGATGAATACCTTTGCCTTTAAGAACTCGCTGCATAACCAAACATTGTTTGTCTTACTTATTTGCTTTCACAGAAAACAACTTACATTTTTGCATGATGAGAGAATAACTACAAGGCTAAAAATCCACCATATGATTCCACCATTAACAAAATGTGTTCAGCCTTTATCCCAGCTGATGTCTGGTTTATACATTTCTTTTTATAGATTACTGGGCTGTAGCTGCTGTTGTGTCAGTTCATCCATCTCCAAAAGCCCTCTGAAATCTACTTCCCCTGGGCCAGTGTTAAGCACGCCATGGTTTCCCTGATCTTGCATTGAATATAAATCCACTGCAGGGGACATGGTTTTCTCCATGTAATTCCACACATGATCAAGGACCATAAATTCCACCATGTGGATTATTTCACTGTTGTGTGATTATTGACCACAGTGACCGTGGACATTCCAAATGCGAGGAACTGATGATTGTAATGCATTTTCTACAAAACATAAAAATGTTTTTTAGATGTGCAAAATATGACAGACTGCAGCATATTTCGTTTTGCATTATAGCCCTTTTTACATGTTGCGGCTAGTGCCTTCTTCAGTTTGCAACCCTGGCTAAGACACATAAAACACAATGGTATACTCTATGAATATATATGAATGAATAAATCATATTATGTACAATTCAAAGCTGCCGTTTCGTGACCTCCCCCCTCCCCCCTCAGTCTCATTTCTGCACAGATCCATTGTTTTTCCCCCTTGCTGCTGATCAATTTGGCCACAGCCTGTGGCGAATGGGAGAAAATAGCCTTGATAAGGGTATCAGCTGTTGAATGCAGACCAATCTTAGCGGGGCAATGTAAACAGCAGGTAGAAGCTAAAGGGAGTTAGGAATGTCTGCTGCTAATACAGCTTTTCAATAAACTGCAATCTGCTTCCTCATCTAATACCAAAATTGCCCATTTACATGACATAACAAAAGCTCCATTGTACTGCTGGGAGTGTGGGCAATACAGAACTTAGATTGGAAACCTGCTCAGGGGCTAGTGATATTGGTGTGCAGAAATCAAAATAAATCACTCTGATATTGGAATTAGTTTTTTTTCAAATGATGAATGGCCCTTTTATAATTGGTTATAGAAAGGTTCTTAGAAGCCATGTATAAGGTTGGCTTTCTGGATGGTGGATATACATCCAGCTGCATCTGCGTCCTCTCGGTCCAAATTGAATGCATTATGCACGTGCGCGTGTCCACTCTGGTTTTGGTTTTAGCACTGGCTGTTGGTGACATGTTACTGTATGCATCCTTATTCATAGGGGTGAAGACGGGCAGAGGGAAAGGTGGAAAACTAGATCCAACCGGCATGATCACAAGCGTGACACATAGAAATATGATAGCTGGGCACCCACTGTCACAAACACAGACACACACATATACACACACACACACACACGACCCTACCTCAGATAATGATGGCTCTTAGCAATGATACTCATTCAATTTCCAAGCTCCCTTATGGTTTAATAAGCTCCCACTTTTCCCTCTCTAACATGTGTCTGTTCCTCTGTACTCTCTGGCTATTCCTTGTTTAATTTTTAAAATATTACGAAATAGAAACACTTTTGAATGAAATACCTGAGGTCAAAGTAATGAACTATAATAATCTGAGTAACCAGGCCAGCAGAAGATGCATATTTGTATTTTTGATAGAAGTGTATCAATATATTTCTAGAGGTTTTGTATAAACTGAATATTTACTCCAATATGAGAACACCATATTTTGGAGAGAATTTTTAATTATTATTCTGCCCATTGTGGGATAATGGATTAGCACACTAATTTTCTCAGATTCTTTCTGAATCAATATCCTAATTTTATATTAAGTCATGCTTACCACAAAAAAATTGGATTTTAAACCCACAAGCACTGCAGTGTCATTATAAAGAAATGTTTTCTACAGTATGTATCTAATACAAGGTCACTCCCCAGTTTCCCTTGTCTGAAAAGTTAACTGCATGTAATTTAACACGCAGATGAATACAAATAAGCAGAAACAAATGCTAAATAACTCTCTGGGCCTCCGGTCAGTAAAGGCGCTCGCCTGTGTGCTTACGGAGCCTTCAAATTGTTTTTCCAGCGCATTAGCCGATTGTGACTTTGAGGGCCCAGCGATGCAGCTCTGTTGGCAGACAGTCGCCTGGGCTGGGGTGTCGGGGAAATTGGCCCATGGAGGCTGGCATTGCCGTTGACAGGGACGTGTCCGTCAGCCGGCGCAGAACCTCTTGGACAGGCTGTGGAGCCTGCAGATTGTAACAGAGACGCGTGGCTCGATGGAGATCGGATTGAAGAAGAGTAACTATACTTCCTCAACCTCGCCATGTGTGGTGGCAGGAAATGTAGCACTGGAGAGAGATTACAGTTTTGGACATTTCAATGATAGGACATGCTTTGCTCAGGTACCCATGGCACTTGGGCCCATGAGACCGGGTCTCTGACATAGATCATGACACCGGGCGTTTTTATAGCCACAGTGACACACCTGCAATAGAAGTAAATATTAATAAACAGCTGCCTCTGAGAGAATTTCAACAGCTTGGGGCCTTTATGCAAATTGTCCCATTTCATTTGTACCTGGGGGCTAAAAATACGGCAGGCACTTACAATCAAAGTCACCACCCTTAAAGTGGCGCCGTCTGGTTCTGCCGCAGACCAAAAAGGAAATGATCTTAAACTCAGATCTCAGGGCGTCCTGTTCATTTATCAAAGTGTCCCAAAACAAAGCAATTTCTGTACAGTTTAAAGTGGGGTGATTTGTGGATCCTTTGGTTTAAGCAATGCTGCTCTTGCAGAGAAACCTATTTTTCCCCTTCACGGAACAAAGAGGCACAAGCTGGCCTGTTATGATAATCTATGCTAATTTATGTCTGTCTCGCGGGCAGTGCACCATTTCTCCCATACTGAACCGCAGGTATCCGCGGGTGACGAAGTAGGCCACACTATCTTTCTCAGGCTGTGCATTTGTCCTCAGAGGCGCCTCTTCACTGTGAGAACAATGCCTTCATGGCCCGGCAAGGCATCCAAAATGAGCTGGGGCTCCATACAGCACATTACAGCCGCGGCCCAGAGAAAGACCAGAAGTGCACACGTTGAACGTGCCCTCAAAACGCACCTTGAGATGAGGAAAAATGTTCGGCTGTTAATTTACCGTCGAGTAGAAGATCAATGTGTGTTGGGGTCTAACAGTACAAGAGGCAGAGCAAGGTGTTAATGAGTGCTCATTTTTTTCAAGTACCAGTGAAAGCTTCTGTTTAACACCCACTGGCCTTCCGTTTTGTAACAGCTTACAACTCGGTCGTTTTGGTCCAGAGTCAGTCACTTTGGGCTAGTTTTACATAAGAATCCCACCAGCATCACTGGAGTGTTCAGTCAAGCCCCTTTACCAACTGAACCACTCAGGATGCTATCACTGAGCATTTGGTATAATAGTGCCTCTTAAACTTTGTCTTGATCTCTCAAATGGTAATTAAATAAGATATTGACAAACCAGTGCAACATCAGTATAAGTACATGGTCAGCAATGAAGGATGACGTGGTCCGTCTCGAATACACGCACGGGAGAGGTCCAGGCATGCCCATCAGCACCGGCTGAGGATCAGGCTAATTACAAACAGTATTTAATGACCTGTGATCCCTCAGTAGGTGCTGGA
>JAOVYW010006604.1:7619-25136 GCA_025775045.1 Hiodon tergisus
TCCGATGTGCCATTATACCCTGAAACAAGGGGTTCATCAAATTTACCGTAATACCCTAAAAAAGGGGTAATCCGATGTGCCATTATACCCTGAAACAAGGGGTTCATCAAATTTACCGTAATACCCTAAAAAAGGGGTAATCCGATGTGCCATTATACCCTGAAACAAGGGGTTCATCAAATTTACCGTAAAAAAAGGGTTCATCAAATGCACCGCTCCACACTGATGCACCGTTACACACACCGTTACTCACAGAGAAAAGGGTTAATCAAATACCCCGTTACACGCTGAGAAAAAGGTTAATCAAATACTCCGTTACACGCTGAGAAAAGTGTTAATCAAATACCCCATTACACGCTGAGAAAAGGGTTAATCGAATCCCCTGTTACACGCTGAGAAAAGAATTCCAGCAAGGACATTGATTTTTAAACACTTCAGTCATCTAATAGACCTACATATTGGAACAAGAAATAAGTTCTGAGTACTTTGGAATATTCTGAATAGTGAAGACCTCTGTGCCCATAATTAATTTCTGATGCATCAGAGGGTATAATTTCAAGAGTGAAAAAGTAAAAAAGAAGCTTAAAAGTTTAAAGCTGAACTAGCTCAGACAACACACTGAATGAGGGTGAATTGCAAGTCGCCCAGCGTGGGAGTGATACGTTTAAAAAAAGACTAGTCAAATCGCCTGCAGACAGAGGAATGAAACATCTGTGAGAAAATCCCACTTGTGCACAGAGCGTTGCCTCAGAAAAGTGTTCATCTAATGCACCGTTACATGCAGATGCCCTGTTAACCGTGCTGTCACACGCTTGAAACAAGGGGTTCATCATATATACCCTTACACACCGAAAAAAGGGGGTCATCAAATTTACCGTAATACCCTAAAAAAGGGGTAATCCGATGTGCCATTATACCCTGAAACAAGGGGTTCATCAAATTTACCGTAATACCCTAACAAAGGGGTAATCCGATGTGCCATTATACCCTGAAACAAGCGTTGCTGGGGAAGGGGACGACCTGCAAAAAAGCCCTTAAATAATCACACCTACAAAAATACTCAATCCCTCACTAATCACCTTCAAAGTAAATGGCATTGATTTCAAAAACTGCCGTATAGATGAAATGAATAAAGGTTCCGCAAAAATATATAAAGAGGGTTTTAAATATAAACCAGATTTTGGAACCAGATTTTGTGATGTTAGGTGAGCAGTGGAGGAGTGTCTATTTGTGGACTGGCATCTCAGAGCAATGGGAAAAAGAAGCTTGAGTTCTGTGCTGGAAGTCTGTGTACGAAAAAACCAGGGGTAATTTCGGTGCACTTTATTTGTCAGCACACATAGGACGGGAATTGTAAAAAAAAGACCCCCCCCCCCCCCTTCCGAAACTGGGGACGTCGCAGCGTGTTTAAAAAAGGCTTACACCCCACCTAGCCACCTAGCTCTCATAAGCGGAGTACCTATTTATGAGGTCACAGAGAAAATCTCTTCACCGAGATGGCATCTTTTTTAACAATCTAGATATCTTTACTTACTTATCTTTTCAAGCCTTTAGTAGGGGTTTAATAACCAAGGAAAAGGGGATTTAATAACCAAGGAAATTTAAACAGTACAATGTATTACATCCACTGAACCATTTGGAGGGATTTTGAAGGGTTGTAGAAGACTGGTCATCTCAACTTCTTTCACTTGGTGATGGGTGTTCCAAAATGAGCAAAGAAAGAAAAGGGGAAAGGTTTTGAGAAAGAAGACAAACGTAGTTTGTGAAGACGATTTTCTAGGCTGCAGAACGTGAACATTGGTAATGGAAAGGCCTCAGAGCATCACCTTGCAGATGATCTCAAGAGCGGCCAGGGTTGACTCTCCAGGCCGGACGACAGCCAGCACGGGTTGGTCATTTGGGAGGCTGGCCCAAGAGGGGGTGAGGTAGTCGGGTAGCCACACATCACTGCCAGTGTTGTGCTTGGGGACTCTTTTCACCGACTCCTCCGTCTCTTTCTGTTAAAACAATCGTTAAATCTGCGGTGAGTCATGAAGTCATCACACTAGGTTTATCACATGGGGTTGAATGAAGCATTCCACCGGACATGGAAAGCGATTTTGAATTTTGACATTTAATTTCATCATTGCCTGCATCCCCTCTTGCACACAATTGCTGGATTCAAACAAACTGGGGCAGGCACGGAGAGGATCTGGCCCACACCACTTAGGCCCACACCATTCCAGCAGGGATACAATCACGGGCAGGACAAGGGGAGGGATGCACTGCTGAAGTCCAGCAAAGGAGCCGTGCTGAGACCTGTGCAAATTCCTCACTTTCACCTCTGCCCACTACACCCACCCAACTCATAACTCTCTCGCCTCACCACATCACCTCACTCTGTCCCCACTAAACCCTCATCACATATCCCTTGGCTCACTCTGACCCCACTAAACCCTCATCACAAATCCCTTGCCTCACTCTGACCCCACTAAACCCTCATCACAAATCCCTTGCCTTACTCTGACCCCACTAAACCCACATCACAAAGCCCTTGCTTCACTCTCACCCCACTACACCCGCATCACACATCCCTCGCCTCACTCTGAGTGCCATCACACCCGGTTTCTCTCCAGGGATAGCATTAGCCACTGCTCATAAAGAACAGAGCCATCAAACTCTCTGATCCCCACACTGCATGAAAAGGAACCTCAACAATGATACTTCATTTATTCAGTCCGATTACTCTTGTCATCTGCTCGGGCACTCAATCTCAACCCGAAGAGAACTGTACTACATTGAATTGAATTCATTTGTTGAATGATTGAGTAATTATTATGGTTGCTGATTTCTCAGCGCAAGTACAGGAAGTAGGTCAAAGATTAGACAGAGGACATTTGGTCGGGTTTGGCATCTCTCCATTGGTGTGAACACAAATAGTGGCGTATGATTTCGGTTATGAAGGCGCCCTTCCCATCACCCCAGACAGTAAGGCGAAGGAGTGACTGATCATCATACAGAGCGGAGCTGTGTGGATATGGGCATCTCTGCTGAGCGAGGTCCAAGCATGGATAAAAATCACAATGGCTCACACTCCTTCCAATTAGCCTGCCCGTTTCCATGACTGCGCTTTGACTGACAGCATTTCCCCACCCCTCCTCCCGGCCATCAATCGGAACAAACAATCTACACCCGGGCCTGGAATACAATCCCACAGTCTGCTCAGGGCACCTGTCAGTGAGACACACATACAGGGCACCACCAACCACCACCACCTGTGTAATCTCAGGCCTTTGATGGGCGAGGGTGGGGCCGGTAACCATAGGGGCGCCGCCCAACCCACCCTGCCCAGGATTTTTAAAACGGCGCGGAGGTGGACGAAACAAAGAGCGCAGAACGGGGAGAAGAAAAAAACTCCCTTTTGGCAGCTATAGACAACAACGGCAGGCTTTGAGCATTCATCTGCAAGAAAAAAAAAATCATTCTAGGCCATTGGACAGCAGGCTGCACCGGAGTTTGCTGCCAAGAGATGAAAGCTAAATGGATGCCACTTACCACGCATTCCTTGGCAGGGCCTTCAAATGGGCCACCTGGACGCTGATTCGCCAGCTCCTCTCCATCTGAAAACACCTGGACGAAGGAGAGCTGGTAACTTACCAGGCTGGGTGTACACAGACTGCAGCTGAAAACTAAACAGTTCCTTTTCTGTATTAATGAATACTTCATCCATGTTATTACCGTAACTTACTTAACACGCCTGTCAATCATTGCACAACTGGATTTTCACTGCAGATATTCTGCAGTCCTAGAGCATTAGACACACCCCTAAAAATATTTCCTCCGACCGATAAAACAGAAAAGGGAGACAGCGGATTCAGGAGGTCACAATAAACATGAAAGGTGCCTATTTTTGGGGATTTTAATCCCCAATTAGGAACTAGCAATTGTGCTAATGAATCTCGGCTTATCGCTTCTACTCCCACAATCACACGCAGGGAGGTTGAAGTACATCTAGTCCCCTCCAATCCCAGTTTTCTTCAAGCCACCCATCTCTTTAACACTCAGCAGGACTAATCAGCTTGATGGCACTGCTAGCGTGCAGGCACTCAGGAAGAAGGAAGGAGATCCTTGTTGCTACTGTTGTGCTCAATCGTTGAATTACATTAGCTGGATTCAAACCAGCGAATTCCAGCACAGAGGGCAAGTGTTTGCGTTAGGGCGAGCACCTTTGCAAACTGATCCATTCGAGAGGCAAAGTGAGCCTATTTTACCACTGAGTAATCTTGGGAGGGAGGCGGACCTGATTGATGCTGGGACGTCCTTTCAACTTCTTCTTTGTTGTGGTATCCAGGCCCCAGAGGGAGGAGAACCTGCTCCGACGTTTGCTGGACGCCCCCTGAATGCACTGTCCCGGTCGGCTCTCTGTGCGTGCTGCCACCTAATGTAAACACATGTACACAGTCGGAGACTTGCCATCACCACCTATTGGAGACACGCACACAGGGTCCGGAGGCTTCACAGCGCCACCTAGTGGAGACACGTACATATGGCCCAGAGGACTAATACCGCCACCTAGTGGAGACATGTACACGGCCCAGAGCCTTCATGCCGCCACATGAAGTAGACACAGCACATGGGCTGGAGAGCTTAACACTGCCACCCACTGAAACTGGCAAATGCCAGAGGCCATCGTCACTTGTGATTTAAACAATGTATAGGATAATCGTTTCCATGTTATTCCTGCACTGCAATGCATGTTGGGTATGAAAGTTCTCATTTTGCTGTCAAATTTAAATATTAACCTTTCTGACCTCCACAGAGGTTGGAGCCTATTAACATTTATGTACACTGGCAGCGTTTCCCAAAAGCAAATGTGGACACTGGCAGTGTTTCTCAGACACAAATGTGCAATCTCAGACAAATCAAACCCAGGTAACTATATTGCCACAAGTCCAACCGGGATATTCAAAGTGAAACGAGAGCTTTTGTCTCAGTAAGTGGCCCTCTGCATTTTTCAGTGCAGTGCTGTTGTGTTTTCATTGTTTTTGTTTAGGTCTCCACATCCTTTTTTTAAGACCAACCTGATGACACATTTTCCATAGAGAAGGGAAGGAACAAAGGACCATTTGTGGGAGTGTTTTCAAAGCATACGCGAGTGTGGGGGTGGGGGTGGGGGGAAATGTTGCAGGCTCAAGATCTCCTCTCCTGGTTAATTACTCCGGTCCGCCGCCAGCATCCTCCAACGCCCACCCTCACCAGGGCTAGCGTAGGCGGGCCAGGAACATGTGACGGGCCCCATCGGGCAATTCTCTGCATTGAAAGACACCGTTTGCTCAATTTTTTAAAGTGCTCTGCGTTTGAAAGCCTAAACAGCATGCGGGAGTGCGCCGAGAGGTGGGTGCTTCTCAAAGACAGCTAATCTTCTCTTTGTTTTCAAACATCCAGGGCTACGGAACCTTCTGTGTTGTCCCTGCCTGGCCTGTTGTTAGGACACCAGTTTCATATCACGTTGGCAAAAATAACAAATAGATAAGGATAATAAAGCGTTGCGATGTAGAAACAACATGAGGTTCTTTTTCTTGAACGTTGAGGGTGAACACACAATCTGGCTGACGCTTCTATTCTAGGGTTAGGAGCTAGAGCTGAGTGTCATTTGAAGTTATTACAGCTTTATTGATAATTTTTTAGCCGTTTGTATTCTCGGCCTAATGGACTCTGACATGCTATATTGGTTATCAGCCAACGAATGTAGCTAAATAGCCAAAGGCTATAGGTTAGCCAATGACTTAATCCCTTTATTTAGCACTTAATTTAGATCTAAATGATTTTTTGTAAAATGCAATCGTTTCCAAGCCAAATGCTGAATCTTTTGTAACATATGAAAATAACAAATGATCACTTGAAAAAGTTTTTTACAGTCATCCCTGGTGAGTTTTCATTCTTGGTATATTTTCTCGTTGGCCAGCTGTCGTCTTCAGTTTAGTGTGTGAAAATATGTACCAATAACAACTTAAAGTGCACGAGAACAGCGAGAAGAGTGGGATACCTCCAGCTCATGGTCACTCACAGATCACCAAACCCTTTCCACCGCCAGACCTCGACCATGGAACCCGTCTTACCGTCAGAACACAACCGTGGAACCTGTTTCACTGTTGAGACTGGGCTTGTTTTTTTCTCTACTGTCAGACCCAGACCATGGATGCTGCTTCTCTACCAGACAGGACCGTGTAGCCGGCTGAAGCACTTTGAGATCTGAGATTGGTGTTGACCAGAGTGGAAGACGACCGCGTTTCTATACAGGAGATATAGAGACCGCGATGCAGCAAAACAGCGGCAAGCAGGGGTACACTGACCAGCGCGTGAAAGGTAGAGACAGAGAAGACACCAAGGCGTCCCATGGTGAGCTTGGTGGGGCGCGAGGCGATGGCCAGGAGTCCTTTTGGATTAGGAAGCTCGCCCCCCTGCAGGCTGGCCATGTAACAGCGGAACCGAAACAGGTCCACGTGAAACCGCTCCAGATTCTGTTCCCACAGAAAAATCTGGAAGGAAAACACAAAAAGAAGGGAGGGAGAGTGGAAGGACTGGTTACGTAGAGACATACAAAAGCTGATGCTGTCGCTTAGCACGATTTTTTGAAGTAGCATTGAATGAGAGGAGAGTTTGTCTTGCCAACAATGATATCAATGGACATTATTATTATTATTATTATTATTATTATAATAATAATTTTTATTTGGGGCTGTGGGACTCATCCCAGCATTACTGCTAGAGATGCAACTCTGACCCCAGCCTCCTCGCAAGTTATGTTTTCTCGTCCACGGTTCAATAGGGCCAGACGTTGCGGCCCATTTCCAGCCGAGAGCCCTGCGCTAGACATTTTTTTTCCTGCGACAACAGTATAATGATGCCACGGATATCTGTCCCCCTGCCAGAAAGCCTAGGCGACGGGGGAACAACGTTTGGTGTTAAAGAGGACTGGCTGGCAGCCTGGGAGTGCCAAACTAAAACAGCAGCTTCACACTTCGCCAATAACAATAAATAAATAAACACGCTTTAAGTGAAGAATGGAATAGAAATGCTAAAAACGTGGGCATCATGTCTGCAAACGAAGACTAGTCTTCCAAATGGGCGAGGGTTAGGTTTAGGGGTTAAGGGTGAGCTCCCAGTCTTATGTCCTAATCATGACCGAGTTCTGCATCCCGCACCAGTACAACCCCGGTCTACACCGGACTGCTGCCCAGTCTCAGCGTCCAGGCCTTTGAGGGACGGGCCGCGCCACCTGCTCCAGAATGGTCTTCCTCTTCTTGCCGTTGGCAACGGAGGCGAGCTGCATCTCGCCCATCTTCTTCATTTTCTCATCCATGTCGATCCTCTGCTCCAGCCGCCGGGCCTCGGCGCGCAGCAGGCGCACGGTGTCATCCCGCCGGTGCTGGCGGGCCAGGGCCGCCGCACAGGCTGAGTGGACTGCCGTGATCCAGTTCTCCAGCTCCGTCTGGCTGGAGGTCTGGAGGGTGGGAAGGTTGGCAGAGCATGTCAGCCAAGCAGTTCTACTTCTTCCAACGTCCAATCTGAAAAAAACTGGCGATGTTTCACAGGCTTGGCAGGCACAGCTATACTTGTTGTTTCATATTATGAAATTACCAACACAGAGGATAAGGCGTAAGGACGTTTATTAATAAAATGATTAAAATCAAATTTTGTGGGAAAAAAACGGATGCTTAGAATATGATACAGGGGGAGATATGGCACACCGTAAAATACCAATGAATTATAGTAGATCTTTGGTTTAAAAGGTGAGTGTGTGACATTTAAATAAATAGCACAACAGAGACCCCCTGACCTGGAACAGGAAGGCGTCCCCATGGGAGTTGCTGAGGCAGAACACAAAGTCCTTTTTGGGATGCTCGGGGACGGCCTGAACGATGCTGCCCTCCGCCCACACCGCGCGCTTGGGATCGCTGTCGTGGTCGACTCCCGAGCGACTGTCCGTCTCGTAGAAGAAGAGCGTGCACCCTGAGGGGACAGGAAAGCACGCTCGGTCGAGCAGCACTGGCTTCAGGATGGAGCGATGAGCTGAAAGTTGCCAAATGCGGGAGAAAGCCGGTCCGCTTCAATCAAACCCAGGTTTCTCCGTAGTTGCTCAGGAGAGCAACTACATTTGCCCTTTTATGCTGGAGAACACCGGAGCAGTTCCGGTCAAATCCTCAAGGGTGCAGCAGGGATTGGAATAAGTCTTTAACCTTTAATTTATGTGCATTTCTTCATATAATTTCAAAAACCAACGGAAAAAAAGTATCAATTTAATTCTGCTCTCCAGTGGCTAATACTGAGAAGTGCAGTTCTGAGTCATCGCTAGAAGACTGAATTTACACCTTTGTGGGCATTGCAACAAGAAAAGAGAAAACGAATTGCTCAGTTTGCACTCACTCATCATGGATCATATTACAAAAACTAAAAGGTCCACAGCGAACGTCTATGGGGTTCAAGTTTGTGGGTGGATCATAATACAAAAGGCTAACGAGCCAGTTCAGCTTACAGAATAAAGAACAGCCTCGGGAGTTGAAGGCTAAGCAGCCCAAACTTTTCGTTTTTCTTTTCTAATTTACATTAGATAATGAATTCTTAATTCAAACGCATTTCACTTCTCTAAGGGACCACTAACGGCGTTCTCAAGGCTTTCTAACAGAACAAGAGACTAAGAATGGTATTATTAAACACAGTATAGCAAGGGTCCTTCAGGGTCATTAGGGGTTATAACCGGTTTATAGAGGGCATCATTTGGAAAGCAAAACCCCTCACCTTCCAGACAAACTCGGTAAGCCCACCTGTTGGACAAACCTGGTGAGCCCACCTTTTAGACAAACCTGGTAAGCCCACCTGCTGGACAAACACAATAAGCCCACCTGCTGGACAAACCTGGTAAGCCCACCTTTCAGACAAACCCAGTAGCGCTTCCACTTGCGACGTGTGGCCAACTCCACCTTCTTGTTCTTCTTGTGCACCAGGAAGTTTTTGATGGCCAGGGCACCGGCCTTGCGTACGATGCCCTGGCCTGCGTCGAGCGCCACATCTGGCAGGAGGGCCAAGCTCCGGGCACCGCAGCTCGGCTCGCCGCTAGCCACCGCCGGCTCCGCCCACTCGGGGTTCTCCACCATTCCCAGCTCTCGCCGGAAGTTCTCGTACACTCCCCCTCCGCCGGCCATCGAGCATGTGGAGAAGGAGGCGGACATGGTCTTGTGGCGGCGCGACGAGGCGGACATTGCCCCCCCACAGACGCCTCTGTCCCCCGCCGAGACTTCCTGCGCAGACAAAGAGGTCAGTGACTTGCCCGACTCAGGCATATGACCCACACCCAGAGAAAAAGGTTTAAAAGGCAAATGAAGGGATTAATCTTCAATAGAAAAATATGCTCTGGCTACCAGACTGACTTAATAGCGCTGGGGTCAGAAAGTGTTTTCATGGGCGAAAGTGAGAAATCATTCTGACGTGAAGGTCACTGCCAGAGGGGCCGTCTCAGCTGTGTCCATCGGCGATGTCCTCCACGGGGGAGGGCACCTCCACGCACACAGCGGGACACATGACCTCGTCTGGGACTTCCAGCAGTCCACTCCGTCACACAGGGACTGGTGCCCTTCACAGACGTAACAGCCCACACATAACAGATGTGTTTTTCTATCTAGTATCAGCCTCTCCATCTGTCTGGGCTTTGACATCATAGTCCTAACAAAAGAGGGATTGAGTTAAATCAAAGTCTTAAGAGCTTGCGAACAGGGGGAAAAAGTCCCAAAAAAAGCCTGCCGTTTCAGATTGTGAAAAACAGGGATAATGAGGAGACCAGTATAGTGTACTCAGATGTACAACCCATTCGTTTTGTTTCAGGTCCAGACCCTATGAAATATCTTTGCAGGCATGGGTCCACAGCCTGCTTTTAGATTCAAGGCCTCATTCCCCATAAAAGCAGGAGCAGCTGGGTAGGAGCGTTACGTTTCCCTGCATGCTAGGAAAACATTTTTAAACGTTCAAATCACTTATTAATGTGGTGTGGTAATAGCTCCATGCTGACGAAGACAAACCGAGACAGAGTGAATAAAAGCGACCCCCGGCTTGTCGTCAAGTGATCAGCCTGCGGGCGAAATGGCAACGAGAGGGGTGTTCACCTGTGTCATCTGCACCCTCCAGCCCTGTAGACGCTCTTGCTGGCCGGGCAGCCCTTCCGACAGGCAGTGGGAGCGGCGACAGGGCAGTGTGAAGCCCCCGAATGCGGCCCGGTCGTCCTCAGAGGGCGCCATCAGCACCTCATCGTCGTCGTCCTCCTCCTCGTCCTCATGGACCCCTCGGCAGTACCTGGCTAAACCATTATGGGACGACCGTCCGGAGGGGCTCCTGTGGTCATACAGCTCGTCCAGAGAGTTGGAGCGGTCCCCAAAGCCCAGGGGTGACAGTCCCTGGGGGCTGCTGCCGTTGTCTGTCGCGTGAACCATCTCCTCCGTGCTGGTGAGGTGCTCCTGGCTCAGGTCCGACAAGGAGAACTCCAGGCTGTCCTCTCTCCACATATCTGCAGACTTGGACCTCTTTTTCTTAAAGTTGGCGCCCTCCCTCGGCCCATCGCTCACCCTCTCCAGGTACGTAACGTCCTGCTCCTCCCTCAGCACGCACCCCGTGGCCGAACCCGCTGCAGGGTCTGTCGGGTGGTCGTGAAAGGACTCCGGCACGTGGTCCGCCCACGCGGGGCCGGGGAAGTTGGCCAGCGCAGCGGCTTGGTCGAAGGGTTCTAGGCCCTGGTCGGTCAGAGACTGCGGGATGCTTGGCGTGCTGCTGGACCTGGTGCTGGCCTCCGAACTCCGGTGGTCCACCACCTTCCCGGAGGAGGAGTGGCGTGGGCGGCGGGACCGCCTGCTGGCGACGCGCAGGGAGCGGGACGTGTGCTTGCGGGACAGGCGTCCCTGCTCCTCGCCGTACAAGACGCGGTCCCAGCCATGACTCTCCACGTTTCCCATGGCGATATGCCGCCTCCTCCCCCAACCCCAACCCCAACCCCCCACCTGAGGATATCACCAACGCCCCGTCCCTCCCGCCATGGCGGAAACCTTGAGGAGGATCCTGCAGGCAAAGGCAGGGACGGCCGAATGCGTAGAATACAAAACTTATGTCTTATGTCAAGCAGCTGTGTGCTCTTCCTGTCCCCAGACTCGTCACACAACCAGCAGGAGGGCCCTGAATTCACCGGTCTATCCAGCAGTACTGTCTGTAGTTTGGTCAGTAAAGCATAACCACAACGGCCTCTGAAAGAGAGAGAAGAGCTTTATTTTTAATAAAAGAGAAGAGGAAAAAAAACACATCAAGGGTTTTGGAAAGGTTAATCAAATCACAGCAAAACCAACATATACCAAACATATTAATAGCACAGGGTTGTGTGGATTCTATGGGGCGCGCGACTACAATAAAGACACACAAAAGACCATGTCTACTGAGCAGAGCTGCTACCATGAGAGAACTGTGACCCAATATCAGACCGTAGAGCAAAACCACCAAACTCACAGAATGTCCCTGAGATTCTCCTACTGACTGCTATTGATGGACCTAAACCCCTGCGTGTTCTGCTAGTCTAAAATATGTTGACGTACGCAATGCAACTGCTTGAGGGTGACAAGGGCAATGACTAAAGTTCTGGAACATCCCCTGACACTTTTGCTCCCGGACTCCTCTCCTCTCTCTCCTAGAGCATGACGCATCGAAACTCTGCCTCATTATCAGAAAGCAAAACGAGTAAGAATAATTCAACCAGACAGACATCGGTGCGCATTTAAGGAATGAAAGGAGGGGGATAAAAAAAGCTCACAGGGCTAATAAACAAAGGATTCAAATGCCAGTGAGACGCTCACGTCTGCTCAAAAGTGCACCAGTGACATAAAAACAGCCAGGCTAGAACAGCAAGCGGAGAGCACTCAAACCAGCAGTCCTGGGGAAAATCTCAGTTGTCAGATAGCATTCCCGCTAATGTGACCACAATTCCTTAAATACCGTATCTGCTTGAGCAGATACTCTCGTTCCCACACAGCACTGGTATACGGAGGAGGACCCGGTCAATCGGAGTGCTGCCAAAAAGCAGGGGTGCAAGGGTCGGGGCTAGTTTAGCGCCCGTCTACCTGAGTTAATTCATATAGGGAAATTAGATCATTTTAAAACTACATTAAATGGCTCGTTTCACCGCTGAAATTATTTTCCAACACGATTGTAGAAAAGCATTTTTCTGTGTTTTTTCTTGCCTCGGAGGAATGGAAGCTAAGCTATTCCGCGCCTGCGTAAGGAAACAATGCTGGTTTCACAAAGGAACGCTCTGGATGTTTTTAGTTATTTTACTGCGTTTCTTTAGCTACTCTCCAGACCCTTGCAAACATCTTATAATGATGCAAAATATTATTGCTGGTCTATATATAGAATAACTAACATCACTGTGCAACCCTGTCACATCAGGTGTGAATTGGGAGGGGCCTGCTTATCCCGGTCAACAGGCACATGCTTGAATAGAAGTACAGCACAGAAAGGCATTCATAAAAACAGTAGAAGGAAAAAAATAATAATAATTTACACACATTTAGGCAAGCTCTACTCGGAGATTACGGAATCAAAAATGACAACATCTCATCACCGTGGAAATGCAGGAATGTGTTGTTGTTTTTTAATCTCCTGCTTTTTGTCCGCAGGGCTCAGTCCTGTAGGCCAAAGGATGACACAGAGGCTCCGTCTCGCTCACTCCCTCCCTCCCTCCCTCCCTCCCTCCACCCGCGCTCCGAACGCCACCACAGATTTTCCACACAGGCTTTGTCGCCCTAGAGACCCAATTGCAGCCGCTCCACCAGGCTTGTGGGTCAACAGACCGGGTCTGTTTCCAGGGCCACTACTTCTCTCAGTCGGCAATGCCCTGAAGTAGCATTCAGACGAGAGAGAGGATGAAATGGAAATGGTACAACTAATGTTTTGGTTTTTTTTAAAATATATTTTCCAGGACGGACCCCCTGGGCCATTGTCCTACCATGCATTCAGAATGTAGATAAGTGGAAGCCACTCCTTGGCTCTGCTGAACATGCACTCAGCCTCACGATGAAGGGAGAGCAGGGTTACGTAAAACCAGAGCTGACCCTGTTTTTCTGCCTCGTGCCCCCTCCCCCACACCCCCACACCAGGTACCGCACTGCTCAAAACATGTTTACAAAACGGGAACAAATAGAGATTCTCGGAACTACAGGCAGCGTAGGTCAGTTGAAAAGACATGCAGGTTGGTGAAACTCTGACAAGGTCCCGGAGCGAGCATTCCTAACGTTACCGACAGGATTGAACCCCTTTTTACATTTTTATTTTCTGATCTGTTGTTCGTTTTATCCTGCTGCGGCTCTCATTTATTACCTGGGTGGGACGGTACCAGTGTTTTAGGGATCTTCAGTTTGGAAATATACAGCAGGCGAAGGCCTTAAAACCCTGTCCCACACAGATGGGTTTTATTACACAAGCCCAGCAGTGGCTGCCTTGCTTTCTCTCAGTTTATGGAGGAAAAAGAAAATTCCACAGAGCAACCCAAGACATTGTCTGCAACGTCCAGCAGGCTTGAACAGCAGATAAGGCCACCAGTCCATTCATTTAGCTACCAGGTTCCCCGTAAGCCACTGTATTTTAGAATAATAAGTGGACTAAGAAAAACGAGAGGAGCCAAATCTATAGCAAGGTTTTAACAGCTAAAAATATATGATTGGTAGTTACTTGGACGTTTGCAATGAATGGTCTTCAGGTGTCTTCAGGTGCTCCCACTCTGAGGCAAGAACTCGCATAGTATACATTAAATATGAAGCAGAGCTTCTGGGTGGAGTCACAATTTGTGCCATGAAGCGGTATTTAATCAGAGTCTCAATATAACATGACTGACAACCAAATCATCTTCCACTGGGATACATTTATCTAAATGCACTGTCAATGTGAAGTTGAGCGGTAATATGTAGTCATCAGTAGATGGCACTGTTGTAAACATTCACAGACATGACCATGCAACAAAGTACATATTAGGCTCATTAAAATAGTTTTAAAAAACCACCACAAGAATATAAGATGTGTATGTAGGCTTCTCCAAAACTGTTAACAGAAGCTCAGCTTCCCTTGTAGTTTCTTATAGCACATCAATGGCGGCTTATCATGCATATGAAGCTTTTCCAAATTAAATAAAGGTCCCCCCTCCCCCCAGCAGCCATCGGCCACCCTTCAGTAAGTCATCGTGACCCTGGGGTTGGGAACCCCGAACCACTGATGTATGGAAAGCATGAAATGGTGCATTCAGAAAAGGAGCAACAAACTTTGGGACATGGGGGCCCAGAAACTCTCCTCTGGAAGACTGTCCTAAGAAGATCTCAGCACAAGACAGCCTTCTCTGGTGAGAACCAGAGTTTTCCTGTAGGACAATATACACTGCATGCAACAGCATTAGGAAGTATTTGTGACAGACACCAAAACAAACAGGCTTCGGAGAGCGTGCAGTGCAGCAGCAACATCAGTGTCATTCTCAGTGACAGACCAACATAGACTTTGCATTATGACTAAGGCCCTGACTTCTGGAGCCTAGTGGACTGAAAGTTTAAAGGCAAATTAATCGGCGTGTCAGACTTAATTTGCTCAAGGAAAGCTCTTATCCAGGCGAGTTACATTACCCCTGCTCTCCGTCTACCAGAAATGCCTCAACACATCAGTGGGACATATTCCAACCATTCTGCACCCCTCTGCTCTCCACGCAGGGCTGTCTGCTGGACTGAGGGTCTCCCTTCACCTAGAGGATCAGCAGACCTGGGAGCTCACTCATCCGTGCAATTCCACGATGAAGCGAGCTCCAGGGGCCAGCAGTATCCGGCATCATCAGATATTTTCAGAAGGACCAAGAAAATGGGGGAAGGAAACAATATTTCGAAACGACGTTGCGAGTGAAAGCCATTCCATAAAGTTGGTCGATGTGACAAACAAATATTGTGGACTCCAAGGCTCCACTGTGGTACAGGTGCCCTGGTAAGTCATTGATTCCAGTACAAAGGGACATTTAATTCGGAACCTCTCTGCTAGGGTTCCTTGCCCGTCTCCTTCCGAAATCTACAACAGGAGTGGTCTGTCAGTCCCGTTGTTACTGGGGCACGCATGAGGAGATGGGGCCAACCCGGCACGAGTATGAGGAGACGGGGCCAACATGTGCGTTTTCGTTTAATCAAGCAAAAACTGAACGTCTTTAAAAAAAAAAAAAAAAAAATGAGACAGAGAGAGATCTCATGACTGCCAGGAAAGGTTTTGTCTTTGGATTGGTGACTGGAAAGTCGGCACTTCAATTTTTAGGAGACCCTCTTTCACAAGTGTGTGCGCGCGTGGGGTTCTGTCCTCCAGATCTCTTCGCTGGAGAAGGGAATACACGCACCCTGGCTATCAGGAGTCTTCTCATAACGTTGCCTCAATCCTGTGAGAGCAGGATTCACCGGCCAAAGAAGTTTCAAGAGTTCCATCCCGGAACTGTTAAAGGAGCCGTCAAAGGTCCCTCTCTCCAGAGGACCCCCTGTCATTCAGAAAATTCATGAACGTGCCCATGGCAATACAAGGCTGACATAAGCCGTTCTGACCAAAAGCGCACAGTCCCCTCTGCAAGGGAGATGCTTCAGACAAAAATGGGGGAGGTTGTCTCACTGACTTATTTTTCATCTGTGACCTATTCCCAGAGTCTCCTTGCTTTCTGTCCTGAACAACTGCGTTGCGATCTCCCTTTGCCTTTTCTGACACCGCTTCTCATTACTGTAGCCTGGTAGCAAAGCAAGTTAAACCAGTGGCAGAATCAGTTTATAAACATGGGTTGGCTCCCCTTTGATACGTTTTCACTGGTGGACATCAAGAACAAAGTGTGTATCCGATTGCCCACTTACCCCACCCCATGCACAGTTTAACACACACAAAAAACGTTCTGGTAATGTTTGTTCAGTTGTCCCGAAGATCGATCGTATTGAGTTTCCCCCCGCTCATCCATAACACCTCTGCACTTGGATCTGATTACAGAGCAGATGGGTTTAGATTCTGGCTAACGGGTCCGGGTTAGGGTTGAGTTGCTCACACAGAATTTGTATGGTCATGTTTTGATGCTACCCGGTGCTGTGGAAATTCAGGGATTAAAAAACCTCCAGTTCTCTCCACTTCCGTGAATAGGTTTGAAATTGGACCTGCAGCTTCAGTTCCTGCTGACTGGACATAAATAATAAGACATCAATATTAGAAAGTAGGTAAAGGTGTTGACGCTTTCTTTGTAAAGTTGGCAAAATTTCAATAATCCTAAATTGCATAATTCAAGGTAAATCTTAGTCAACATTTGCGCCTCAGATTTGAGGAGGGAAAAAAATCAATTTCTTTATCCATTCATCGATTGCTGTGCAAGGTGTCTGGAAGGCAAATTTTACCAGGCAGTTTGCTCTACTGTGCAGCATGATTATTTTGCCTTCCAAATCTAACCCTTTGTGAAAAGGCTGGGGGCCGGTTGAGCAGCCTTCAGTGGTAAACAACAAAGAGTGTGTGTGTGTGGTACTGAGTGTGTGTGTGTGGTACTGAGTGTGTGTGTGAACGAAAGTGCATGTGTGTGTGTGTGTTTATGGGAGTGCATGCGTTTGTGCATGTGTGTATGAGAGTGTGTTTGTGTATATGAGCGCATGCGTTTGTGCATGCGTGTGTATGAGAGTGTGTGCGAACGCATGTGTCTGAATGAGAGTGTGTGTGTGTGAACGTATGTGTTTGTCATTGTGTGTGACTGAGAGCGTGTGTGAAGGCATGTGTTTGTCATTGTGTGTGACAGAGTGTGTGTGAAGGCGCGTGTCTGTGCATGCGTGTGACAGAGAGAGTGTGTGAAGGCATGTGTCTGTGCATGCGTGTGTGAGTGTGTGTGAAGGCATGTGTCTGTGCATGCATGTGACTGAGTGAGTGTGTGAAGGCATGTGTCTGTGCATGCGTGTGTGTGTGTGTGTGTGAAGGCATGTGTCTGTGCATGCGTGTGACTGAGAGTGTGTGTGAAGGCACGTGTCTGTGCATGCGTGTGTGAGTGTATGTGAAGGCACGTGTCTGTGCATGCGTATGTGAGTGTGTGTGAAGGCACATGTCTGTGCATGCGTGTGTGAGTGTGTGTGAAGGCATGTGTCTGTGCATGCGTGTGACTGAGAGTGTGTGTGAAGGCATGTGTCTGTGCATGCGTGTGACTGAGAGAGTGTGTGAAGGCATGTGTCTGTGCATGCGTGTGTGAGTGTGTGTGAAGGCACGTGTCTGTGCATGCGTGTGTAGGCATGTGTCTGTGCATACGTGTGACAGAGAGTGTGTGAAGGCACGTGTCTGTGCATGCGTGTGTGAGTGTGTGTGTGAAGGCACGTGTCTGTGCATGCGTGTGTGAGTGTGTGTGAAGGCACGTGTCTGTGCATGCGTGTGAGTGTGTGTGAAGGCACGTGTCTGTGCATGCGTGTGTGAGTGTGTCTTTGAGCACCAGGAGGTGTGCCCAAT